>JAYXIM010021610.1:0-56423 GCA_037575425.1 Anastrepha fraterculus | reverse complement strand
CAACAACGAACTTATATTAAGTTTGCCTTATAAATGCATTAAAAACTGAGAAAAAACTTGAAATGCTGGGAAACTGTTTCGTAACGCAACCCTAAAGAAAGACGCTGCTTACGAGTAGCATGAAGGTTCAGAAGTGATTGTGAGTCCATCGAGTATGACGAATGTTGTTGCAGGCGGTCGACATGGGAAGCATCAATAAAGAGAAAGAAAAGTGAATCATTAACCGCAAAATAACCATCAGAGAGCTGGCAGAAGACCTGAACTTTGCTTATGGATCCATTCAGCACATTCTCCTTAATGATTTGGGCTAGCGGTGTGTTGCTGCAAAGTTGATGCCAGAGGACCTGAATTTAATGCAAAAAAGCGGTCCCGTTGATATCGCCGAAGAAGTGATTTTTTGACCAAAAATGAAACTAATACCATCCAACAGCCCTCAAATTCACCTGATATGCAATTGTTTTCTATTTGATCGAGTCAAAAATCCACTAAAGGGAATTGCAAAGATTTTTGGTTTTGTGGACGGTAATTAGTTTTTATAAAATTATTGTCCATATTCTAAAGAAAGTCATACAATTTCAAGCTTGAAACTTTATAAAAAATTTTAAAGCTCTACAAGCTTCACCATAAGTGACAATTTAAAAAAAAAGAAACAAAAATGTATAAAAAATCAACGTGATTTTTTACCTTCTTCAAACTTGCACTTCATTGTACTAGCATTTAATAAGCTATAAAAACGGGAACCAAAAAAAAATTCTAGAAATTCGAACTAAAACTTAGTGAAGTCAGAATGAAAGTTTGTTGAGTTTTTCTAATTTCTTTATAAAATTAGGAAATTTCAACTGCGTGCTATTTGTTTGGCAATGTGCTAAATTAAAAAAAAAAACCCAAAAATCTAAAAGATAAGAGTTTATTAAGTAGAAAAACGTTACAATATTTATGTTATCGCACAATTTACAGAATATGATATAAATCTTAATTCTACATCATTATATTTATATATTTATCACAGGTTTGGTTTTTTAAACGATTTTTTCTTTTTTCGAAGGAAAAAACTACTATGAAAAACCTCCGCTATACATCTTACAAGCTAGGGTTAATCTATACGCATTTAAGTACCACGGTCTAATTGAACATTAAGAAAGTTCAGTTATTAGTAGATTGTCCGAAAAACTGGAACGAATTTTGAATCTTTTAGTCAAATTTTGTATTTGATCTGACAAAATCTTAGTTTTTGATTCATCATGAAGCTTTCTGGAGGAGAAATGCCATGGGAGTCGTAGCATCATTTTGAGTACCTTATTTTGGCAGATTTGCAGTTTCTTAACATGTGACTTTGCGATATTACTCCAGGCTGGACAGGCATATAATATTATTGGCTGAAATATAGACTTATAAATTATTAGTTTATTTTCATCACTTAAGCCTGAGCGTCTATTTATTAGGGGATATAACATTTTAATCGCCAAATTTACTTTCTCCTGTATGTACTTTACATGATCGCAAAAAGATACTTTTTTATCAAATATCACCCCCAGATATCGTACGGTATTGGTCCACGGGATATCATAACTACCTAATTTCAAACCTGTACTTGGTATAAAGCAATGACTTCTTTTTCTAGTGAAAAAGATAGCTTGCGTCTTACCAATGTTTAATTTTATTTTCCAAGTACATAAGTAGTCTGCCATGTTTTGTAGTGCATCTTGAAGTTTGGTTACGATTTGGTTACCAAACGCATGCGAATAAAATATGCCAATGTCGTCTGCGTACATGGCATATGAACAGTTGGCTAATTTGGGAAAATCAGAGCAATAAATAATGTACAGTAAAGGACCAAGTACCGATCCCTGGGGAACTCCAGCGGGTAATTCGATCATGTCAGAGTATTCGTCATTCAGAGACACGCAAAAGTAACGATTTTTTAAAAAGCAATTTATGATTTTTACTAGTGGTAACGGAAATTTAAAATTTATTAATTTGTAAATAAGACCATCATGCCATATCGAATCAAAAGCTTTCCCAACGTCAAGAAGCATTAAACCGGTTGATTTCTTGTGATCGAAGTTAGATTTGACGTGATTATAGATTCGTTTAATCTGATGAGTCGTACTATGATGCTGCCTAAATCCAAATTGCTCGTTTGGTATGATCTTATGGGTGTCTAGGAACAGGGATATTTTATTTTTGATAATTTTTTCAAAAACCTTGCTTAAGCTGCTTAGAAGACTAATTGGGCAGCTATCAGCTGCGTTTGCTGGCTTGCCCGGCTTGCGAATTGGAATTATTTTAGCTGTTTTCCACGCATTAGGGAAATATTGCAATTTGATGCAAGAGTTTATCAAAAAAGTAAAATATATCACGACCTCTTTGGGTAGGTGTCTGACCATAATATTTTTTATTTCATCATGCCCTGCAGATTTCCTCAGTGGTGCATCATGCAGAAGATCTTGAACATAATCTGAATCCACGTATTCAGTTAGTGGAGTGTCTACTTCTTGCGAATTTAGTTGGTTTATAGCTGTATCAACTAAATTTGAGACGTGTGGAGATCCTAGTTGATTGGACACCTTATGATTTTCTAAAAAGTTATATGCAAACAAATTTGCTTTTTCGTGACTTAAGATTAATGTCTTATTTGACTCACGCAGAGGTGGGATTTCTGAATGTTTTCTTCGCATTATTTTACAAATGTTTCAGAATGGCTTAGTTCTCTTTTCAATTGAACTAAGTTTCTTATTTCAGCTGGCATTTCTATACTGAAAGATCTTTTTGCGGATTTGCACAGAGTAAAGTTTTACTGCTTCGTAGTCAGAGAGCTGTCTGTAATGACTCCATTGTCTACGAAAATAGTTTCTAGTTTTTATTAAATTTAAAATGTATTGGGGTAGTTTGAGAAAATTGGTCTTCAAAGTTTTAAGTAGGACTGAACTTCGTACTGCTGCTATTATATTATATTATTATAATTCTTATTATAAAGTTGTCGATATGCTTGAAATTTAAATTGAGAACAAATTTTACCGGTAAGTGATCGGAATCAAATTTGTTTATCGTTTATCGTGGGTATATTCGAGAGTACCAAGTCAATATTGGATGGGGAAAACCTACTAGAAAATCTAAAATTTGGTTAAAAAAATGTATGTGTTATTGTTTTATCGCAAGGTATGTATAAGTCAATTACACTAAACTGACTCAGGTTTCAGTTAAAGATTTATTATAAAAACCTTCTTGGCAAACAGATAGGGATTCCACTGTATCATACAGAAGAAGAATTTTAAGACGATTATTAGTATTGCTGTTCATCTCTTAGCACACAACTCACAAATATTTTCAACCAGTTTAACTGACTACTTCGAAACAATGGCAATTCGGGATGAAGCTCTATGAAGTTACACTATTGCATAACCTTCATCTACAATAGCTAATAACGCGCGCCCTACTTACACGCTACACCCTACATACAAATCAAGAAGCACAGAAGCGGCCTCTTCAATGTTCATACGACTAATAATTACCAGTCGAAAGCTGAAATATTTTACAGAAGTTACCATCAAAAAAGTTGCCAACGGCAAAATTTCAAAAATCATTCGCACACCTTACCCGAAAAATTTGCTACCAGAAATGAGAAGCTTTTGTAAATTTGGCTATACAGCCATACAAAAGTTTGCATGCATTTAAGTCGTCAACGGCCTATTCTTGTGAGTCCACTTGTCTTGATCGCTTACCTGTGCAAATATGTATATACTTGTACTTATATATAGGAATCAAGGGAAAATTGTGAATACCAAGTGTTCAATGAAATTGTTTAACTACCCTTTTCCATACGCCCTGTTTCTTATTATGCAGATGAGCTTTAGTATACACATGTTGCAATTACACTAGACCGGATCGGTTCTACAAAATACAAAAAAAGAAAGCTCACAACAAAGAGCCTAGTGTGAAAGCTTACTTAGCTCAAATTTTAATGCCACAATTGTGTTTTACTTATTATAAAAATGGTTTTTCTCCTTTAAGATTATATTACCTCAAGCAATCCCTTCGATCAATAAATTGATCTATTTCAATTTCTATTCCACTAAATTCAATTTTAGTGCGTTTGTTGTCTTAGAAGTAGCAGTACTGAAAAACAGGCCACTCAGAAACTACATTTAGAGTGCCATAAATTACTTTACTGGTTTATAACAAGCAGGGTTGGTCCTCTTGCCCTACCACTAAATTGCGCTATCACTATTTTTTTAATGGTAGTTAAAGTAAGGGTTTCATTATCACTAAATCTTCACTTTTTCAGTGTTTTAACTATCCGCTTACTGCATTAATTATTTAATGCACTAAGCCTAACAAGAATGATAGATTACAAGGTTTTGCCATACTAAGCAAAATTGTGAGAGTAACTTTAGCAGCTAAAGGTGCTGGCGCAAGGCAGGCCGGCTTTGCTTGCTGCTCTTGCTCTGCATTGAACGCTGTCATAACAATCAGATGATTCGTGAAAACATAAATGAAACAGAAATGCTAATTATACACAATACATTTTTGAAGCATGATGTTAACAAGAAACTGTGAAAACATATTGCAAATTTTCTTTTAAATGTAAAAGATAAGACGCCAAATACGCCAACGACGAATGTTTTGGGTGTGCGAATTATACTTAAATCGTCAAAAACATGGGCACTTTCAGCTTTGCGCGAACTTAAAACAGACGAGGAACAATTCAAGAATGATATGTACATCTATGCTTTTCAATATCATATGTGACTTGGTCTATGAAAAGGTACCTTACGTGTCAAAAAATCATTTTTCACTTTTTTGTTGATTCGTATAGTGTGTGGAAGGCTCTTTAAAATGGTGAAAACCAGACAGTCATAATTTGTTTAAAAGTTTGTTAAAAGTAAGAAAAAAAGAAAAGTACAAATACGAAAATACAAAAGCTGACTTATTTTTTAAAACGATTTCTGCGATTTGCATTAACTTTTTCCTATTTATTTATATATAAAAAAATACTTTTCACTGCTTCTGTGATTTTATTGATACTGTGATCTATGCTGAAGAAAATAAGCCAAACCGGATTGAAAAATATTAATATTTTAAAAAGTTACAAGGGTTTTTAGAAGTTTAAACTTTAACTGCTGTTTTCTCGAAAACTTGTTTTCGCACGTAAGGTATCTTTTCGTATACCAGGTCACATATACATATTAATATTTCATCAAACATTCGTGAAAAGCATATATAATTAAACCGTTTCTCTCATATGGCTATTTCACACATGAAGCTAAACCAAATCAAAATACATAAATAAGCGCCAAGGGTGTTCAACTCCTTATGTCAAAAGCACTGAAAATAGAACATTGAGCTATTTGAAACATCGCCTTACTTCAAGCGCTTCAAGCAAAGCTACCATTCAATCTCATTTCATATATCATATTTTACATTTGGACAGTTATCGTAGCCAAGCAAGCAAAGCCAGCCTGTATTGGGCCAGCATCTTAAGTCATAGCACGATTGGGCTCATTCATTTCACACCCATTCTTACGCTTTTCCAATCAGTCGTTGTTCAGACTACAGATGAACCAATCTCTTACATTTTGAATGACATTCGTAAGTGCACCCCGGAAGAAACATTGAATGAGTATTTTTCAAACAAAAACTGAGAGTCTTCAGTTTCCAGGCGATGAACACGAAAACATAAGTATAAATAAATGCTTACATAAAATACCGAAATTTTTTAGTACATCATAAAAAATGGGTAATAAAAAAAAAATTGTGAAATAACGCACAGAATAAGTTAATAAAGTTAATTTTTATAACTAAAGTTAGTTAACAAAAGTATGTTTGTAAAAAATCTCAAACTCAAATTCAATTCCCTTACATATGCTTCCCTTACCTACGCTTTTCAACCATTCAATTCTTACATATATAAAAATTTACTGACATAACCCAACACACAGTTTTCAATAAAATTACATGTATGCAAAATGTATTCATATACATATGTACACAAATTAAAAGTAGAAACCGAAAACGATATAAGAGGCTTGGAAAATTCTAAAAACACACTTTAATTGAAATGATTACCCGGTATTGAAACGGCTTCCTGGACGAGGTAAGACACAAAATGAAAAAGTTTCGCACCATATTAACGATGATTCAGATGGCAACAAAGTAACATGGGTGGGGAATGTGTTGATATTTTCATATATCACCAAGACAATCTGAGTTTTTGCTGGCCTCTGTTGTAAGCAAATCCGGTTTGATGTTGGCCACGTCTTTGAATTCTGTGCAATGTAAGTTTTTAGAATGAATAATCAATATACATCTTTGGCAATAAAAAAAAGTTAACACATGTTAAATGTTTGTAATACTGGCATACAAAGATCAAACATCTATTGATTGCTATCGAAGAGAAGCTAAATTGGAAATACCATATTCTTAAAAACGAAATGAAATAAAAAATCGTTGGAAACAACTTTACTGGCTCCTCGGAAGGCTATCAAAATTATTATCGAATAATAAAATCCTAATAATAAACTCATAATACAATAATAATGCAAAATTTATTTTAAATTAAAAAATATTTAAAAAGTTTTCCGCATAACCCTGCTTAACCCTAGAGAGATAACCCTATTGGAAGTTACGGAGAAGATAACTATACGTCTGTGGGACGTATCATAGTTTTTCTTTATGGTGACAATATTTTTGGAAATATTTTTTACCTTTTTGTACTGTCGTTGGTTCTTTATATATTTCCTTATTTTTTAAATGCATTGTTGGAGAAACTTTTTTTTATTATGTAAGAAAAAATCACATTTTCAGTATTCTTATAAAATAAACAAAAAAGAACAAGTATTTTGTAAAAGGAACTGCGGTTTTCTTTAAAACTAAAATGAATACATTTCTTTCGCTTTTTAAGCTTATTTAGATATAACATTTATGATAAATAAAAACAAATATTATGTATGGTCAAATCAGGTACAAGTTTTGCACACTTTATTTGTATGTTCCCCGCATATAGGCTTAGTACATTTTACACACACCGTTTTACACATACGCCTTATTTTTGAGGGGCAATAGGAACAGTATCTTTTTTCTTTGGTTCAGGTTCTTCTCTGCCTCCCTTATTGTCTCTTTCAACCTGTTGAGGCAATGCATTTTTTATATTTCGCTTCAAAGCGTTATTCAAACTAGGGGCCTCCAAGCGCCTTTCCATCCATGGCGATGTCAACGAACTGGAAAAAGTTGTCATTAAGTTTATTCGACCAGACGGTTTTTGGTTTCGAGACTGCAGGTTGTGGCAATAAATAACGTATAAATTTACAAAAGCTATGTTGAGCAGTCCGTAAAATATTGCCATAGGCCAACGGTTAGTTTTCCTTGAGCACGACATTATTGAACACATTTGGTCGAACGTGTCGACTCCTCCTTTTGTTTGGTTATAATACAAAATCATGTCTGACTTACCACTACTTTCATCGATACTGCCTTTTTCGTTGCAGGATGAGAGCATGAATACCATTTTAGAAGGCTTTGGTTTATAGGACAAAAGCGTTAAAGGTCCATCATAACAAAATCTGGCACTTCCAACCTCTCGCGACCGTGAATTTTTCATTAATTCCGGAATTTCACGTTTATTGGACCTTATAGTTCCCAGCAAAGTCAATTTGTACGGCTCTTTTAACAAATTCTTTGCCAGTGGAACTGACGTAAACCATTTGTCACAAGTAATATTGCGAAAAGTCCCATGTATTGGTTTGGATAATTCCTTCACGTAATATTCCCCCAAAGGGACGTTGTTAGTATTAGTCGATTTGCCTAGGTATGGAATGGCATTGAACATATATTTTGTGGCACTGTCGCAAATCATTACAATTTTGATCCCATATTTATTTGGTTTATTGGGAATGTACATCTTAAATGGACATCGGCCACGAAAACCCAGCAACTGTTCGTCAATTGTGGTATGCGACCCCGGTGTGTAACTGGTTTGGCATTGTTCAATGAACATATCCCACACTTTTCTGACAGGCAAAAACCGGTCATTAGGTTGAAGAGAAGGTCGCAATGCTTTGTCATCCATTCGCAGGCATCGAATCAAAAATTTAAACCTATCGCGTCTCATAGCTGAAGTATATACATAGCGTTCCACTGTAGGTATTATCAAATATTTCATCGGTTGCCAGATGGTTATCTTTTAACGCAGCTGTCAAAACGAGAATTCCAATCAGAGCGCGGTGTTCACTTGTATCCCTATAAGATGCTGTCGTCATTCCATCTTTACGTTTCAGGGATATTTCCACATGTGTCCATTTTACAATTTCCAGAATAATATCGTCGGTAAAAAATGCATTGAAGCAGGAAAGGGGCTCAAGCAATGATTTACATTGTCTAGTAGGACCTCTTGCCGTTCGAACAATGTTGGATAAAGAAATTCTGCCAACGTTTTTACCTTTCGACGTTGTCCAGCAGTACTTACTTTTGCTTCTAATAGTAGGTTCAGAAAACGTAAGAATACGGCTATCTGAAGAAGAAACACAATTGGAAGATCCTGTAACTTGGTCCTCCAATAAAGCTGTGTTGATATCACGATCTTCACTGGCGATTTCCTGATCTTCGACATCGCTCTGAACATCATCTTCAAATAATTCATTTTCTGTTTCACTGTTATCAGATGATTCCGGATCGTCCGATAAACCTTGCAAATGCGTACTTATTTCAGTGTCATTTAAGCATCCATTTCGGGCCATTGTTCTTGGTTTAACTGATGAAAAAACGAAATCACGATCAAAACAAATTTATTCAAATTGAGTGTAAAAGTCACACAAGCGCTAACCATACGTCTCCGAGACGTATGCGATCGCCAAAACTCAAAAAGTATCGAACTTACCACAACAAAATAATCACCACCGGCAAGCTACTGTAGACGACTAAGAAAAATAAAAACAGCAACGTGGTACTAAAATATTCGAGAGAGGGAGAGCGAAAAATTAAAAAGACATACGTCTCTCAGACGTAGGTTATCTCTCTAGGGTTAATGGGCATAACAAGCAAGGGCAACTTTTCAGTTTGCGTGTATAAGCAATTTCGATACACGTTGAATGAGCCTGCTAGAAACAGAACCTAACTATGTGGCAATTGTGTGCCGGGAATTGAATCATAACTCAGAAACTGCCAATACTGAGTCATTCTTAAATATAGTTAGGTCTCAAAAATCTTCTGGAAAATTGGATACCACTGCATTTCGAAAACAGATGTATTTTAATGGGCAAAACCTCAATTCCTGAACGATCGTGACGCTGCCTGCTGAAGGCGGACTAAAGTAATTAATCAATTAAAATTTTCGTTAGACTTCCCTTCAAAAGAGTTTTCGCCTTCACGAACTGTAGTCCGAAAATCTTCGTCTTCGCAAGTCCTTTTGTTTTTATTAATTTGAAAAAGTGCGTATGTGCCAGTAAACTAATCTGAACTATAGGTTGGTAGTAAATTTCTGTGAATTCCGTAGCTTTTATGGAATTCCTCTCAACGGTGAGCGGTGTGAGCGGGCCCATTTGCTTGTAAGAACAACACTCCGGGCGCCAATTTTTCGCCTCACTTACCAGACCAAAGAAATAAATGTAGAACTGGCATTTCATTTTATTCTTTAACAAGCAAGTTGAAATGTTATTCTTGCCTTGCATCGCATCTCTTGAATGGCAATGATGCAAACCCTTACTCTTACGAGGACGTCAACCAGCCGGGTAGAGGCACTCTCCCCATTAAGGGACCGAGGTCGTCATCAGAGTAGGCAGTTCTAGGCTTTGCTTGCATTTTCATTAGGGGTGAAATTTTACGTGGTCCCAAACTCAACGTACAACTGTGTTTTGCCTTCTCATATTAGCTCGCCCCCGAACGGGTGTTTGGAAGCTACCCAGACTATACTTTGGCGAAGCCTGGTAGTTGTTTGCTGCTTAAACCGTTTAATCGTCTTGGCTACTCCCACGTGAATGCCGATCAGGGACTTTCACCACTTGAGTGGACTTCTACGCATATAGTAGAACTATCATCCATCACTATAACATAGCTCCAAAAACTCCTTATAACATTCCAAACGAGGGACCTCTTCACTGGTCCCTCTTCCTTGGTAAAATAGCCGATTTTAACTTTTACCATTGAGTGATTCAATGCCAAGTGATCCAAGCGATTTCTATGCAAGCGATTTATGGATTTAAGTATAATAAGAAATAAACTGAAAAAATATTTAAAAGAATTGAATAATATTAAGATTGATACCATTTTGGAGTATAGGTTTTAAAGTGAAGTGTCTTTGGTTTTCTTAACATTTGTATACAATGGCCGCCGTAGCCGAATGGGTAGGTGCGTGATTACCATTCGGAATTCACAGAGAGGTCGTTGGTTCGAATCTCGGTGAAAGCAAAATTAATAAAAACATTTTTCTAATAGCGGTCGCCCCTCGGCAGGCAATGGCAAACCTCCGAGTGTATTTCTGCCATGAAAAAGCTCCTCATAAAAATATCTGCCGTTCGGAGTCGGCTTGAAACTGTAGGTCCCTCCATTTGTGGAACAACATCAACACGCACACCACAAATAGGAGGAGGAGCTCGGCCAAACACCTAACAGAAGTGTACGCGCCAATTATTTATTTATTTATACATTTTTTTAGCCTTTAGGGTAAAATATACTTTTTAAATTGTTTTGTTCAAAATTAAAAAAAATTTGAAAAATTTGTGGGGGATATTTTTCAAAAATGAAAAGATAAAATATCCCAACAATTAAAAAAAAAATTAGATATTTTTCTATTTTTATTTTTGAAAAATATCCCCTCAAATTTTTGTCTTATATTTTTCATTAAGAGCTGAGAATATGTTCAGGAACTCTTGACAGTTTCATAGTGAGATCCCCATAACTTTTTCGAGTTATATTCTGCCTATCTAACTTCAAAATTATGTATTTTTCCTAATATATTTCCTGATATTTTTCTGAAATTGTCTTCTAGCCGCCTAGATTGCTCCAGGGCTTCAATGCTGATAAATTATCTATTGCCAATCTTTTTCGACATTCGCCTTTCATTTATATATTCCCTACTACAGCTAATTCTCAGAAGCCGCATCACCAGCAAAGGCAACAGTGGCAGACTCTGTGATTTGCAACCACAGCCGGTTGTAATGCAGATGTGCAAAACTCGCATACACACACACACATACGGACTCATTATTGGCGTGGTGACGGGCAACTTTATCACTAGTTCACAATCCTGTCAGCAACGAGTTGAACGCAAAATGCTAATGGCTGCAGGCTCTTATTGCGGATGCTTCTTATCGATATATTAAATTGACGCTGATATTGACATAATTAATTAGTTGTAATTGTTGTGGAAATGTGGTAAATATTTGGAAAGTAAAGTAATAGAAAATCCATAGTAGGAAAAGCAAAAAATAGTGCGGTATTCTAATTGTGACCACATAGAAGTTGTATTAAAATGTGATAGGGTACAAATTAAAACAAAAAAGGTAAATTTTATTAACTACACTGTACAGCAGCCAAAAGAGGCATGAATGCGATAAAAGTATTATGAAAAAAGAAGAGCTATGGAATATTGGACCACCACCCGTTTTGTTCCTAAGCGATGTAAGTTCTTTGAAAAAACTTGTGTATAATTCATTATTAATATCGTCTTTAGGAGTGCATAATAAAATTTCATGGGGCATATTTTTGTGGAATATTTCAACCTAATATGTCGTACTTCTGTGGGCTACTTTGACCCTTATTTTTAAAACCCAGAAAAATTTTAAGGTTTTATTCTAAAAAATATTTCTCGAATAGTTTTAGTAGAAGTCTTCTCAGATGAAAACAGTGTACGATAACGGGAAAAGGTAGATCATTAATTCATTTCCAAGACTATCGTACTCTCTATCTTTTCCAATGAATAATACACATTTAAATCTGTGAAGAAACACTTTCCAGAATCACACTTCGCCTATATTTTATAAAGTCCAACGAATTCTAAAAATTCAAATTCAAAATTCAAAAATTTAAAAATAAGTTCCACATTTTTTTTTTCTTTTTTGGAGTCTTTTACAAGTGTTAATTCAAGAACTTCATTACAAGTCTAGCAACTTAACTAATTAAGCAAAGCACAGTAGCATCACTCGTAAAAGTTTAAAAAAAATGTTCGTCACAAAATTGTATTCCTCATATTTCAAGTCGCGTGGAATGGATCCAAAAACTTGTATGGACAGATCTTCCTCGGTCTTGTTCAATTTCGATTCACAAAGAGATTTTCACTATTTCGACTGTCCCTTAGTCCGTGGTATATTCTGAGGACGGTTGCAAAGCGGCTGATAAACTCGTTTGAATTTATGTCGAGGGTCGTCAAATGTTTCTTTGAAGTGATCAAGTGCTTCCAAGCTGCTAGCGATTGTTAGTATACTCGTTGAAGGCTATTTTATTTCCAAATATTTATACAGATTCATATGAAGAGCATCCAAGAAGATGATGTAATATTTATCGGACATTTCTGGTAGTAACTCAATTGTCCGACCAAAAGATTTGTCTTTACTCGTGTCGAGTACACCCATAGTGTTTCTAGTCGATGGCGAAAAGTCCCCTCAATTAAATATATTCAAGGTTGTGTTTGGTTAGCTCAATGGTCTTGGTGTGTTGATGAGCAGTGGAAATTTGCATGGAAGCAGTTTGTGAGAGAGTCTGCTGAACCTATTTACGGATGACTCGAAATTGGACTGAAGAGTTGACGAAGATGGAGCTTCCCTTCAAACTCAAGTTTGACCTTCCGAACCACTGCAGTGTGTTCCAAACGGGGTAAGCAACAAACATAGAAGCAGCTGATTGGCTGCTCCTGGAGAGGTGAAAGATGGACTCGTCAAGTGCTGGTCAAGTAGACAAACTTATAAGGCCGCTAGGTCCTTGGATCGAAGACGCTCAAGGGAGCGTCTAAGGTTAAGAAAGTCTTACCTCTCAAAATATGTGGGTGCCCTTGGCGGACATTGTCTGAGAAGTATGCTTGCTGTAAGACTAGGCATTACTTCGAGCCTTTTTTTGCGGGAGCTGTCTAAAAGAATTATCTAAGCACCTTCTCCTTAACTATCCTGATCATATTGTGCTAAGATTCAAACATTTTTTCTCTCACGATATCTGCTGATATACAAGCATTACTAGATATTAGCTACCTGTTAATTTGAGAATTGCTTTAGCTGTATTATGTGGTTAATTTTTATATGAATAACATAAAAAGAGGCTAAAGGAAATTATGTTTCAAATGAATCCCAACATTTTTTTGTACTTATACATTTGGAGATTGGAATGGAGTTCACATCCATGGATTACAGCATTGGCAACAACAATAAGCAGCAAACTAACAATACTTGCGTATGTAAAATATAAAAACCACTACTAAAAAAGCATCGAACTACTGAAAAACTACCAGATCTGAGCGTCTTCGCGTCCAGTATCTGCTGCAATTCAAAACGAAACCAACGAAGCACATGTCGATTATTTATTTCAATGAATTGATTGGTGAATCCAACTAGTTTACATAGAAAAAAAGATTGAAATAATAAAGAAAAATGCGCACAAGATTTATAGGTGAACTGACGCGCCCACCAATTACTCAAAACTGGCAAGTTATTAGGCCAAGCAAGCATTAACAATGCAATAACAAAGAAAAAAATTATAAATAAAACGAACAGGTATTTCTACACAAAAGTTATGATACATATACATAAATCTATATTTTGTTTCAGCAGCAGGCGGCGGTGCATGCCATGATTCTATGCAGGCAGTAAATTAGCCGCGTAAACGAATGGCGTAATTAAGACACTTTCCGCGCGCTGGAATGTCTAGTAATATGATCAGTGGCAATTTGATCGCAACAACAAGAAAATGGTCAATAAAACAGCAAGCAAAACATATCCTAGACCGCAAAGCACGAAGTGCAGACGCAAAAAATTTTAAAGTGCAAGCGCTATCAAGCAGGCAGCAATTGCTCTAAAACTAAAGCTCTGTCCAATGAAAATGGTTAGGATGAGAGATTGCTGCAGTGCTCATTGCCATTCAAGGTGAGCCGTACAATTTTCACACTTTAAGCATTGTTGATGGTGGTGGCAGTGAGGTTTCCTTCTACTGCCACTTGCAACGCCTCAGTAACTGCCGTTGTAATGCCAACAATGGCCATGTCGTCGCTTTGACGAAACTAGGTGTGAAAAAGGCTGCAAAGTAATTTCAAAGCTTACAATTTGATTACAACGATAAATCAGTTTGCAGACACCTTCACTACCTTCCTGTCGCAACACTCCGGCATTGGCAATGACTGCAAGTACTAGGCGATATAGCTTGCATTCTTATTTTCATACTCCTCTGCCACAAATGCTGCTGCAAAACTTCTTGGCCTTACCAACTTACATACATTTATAGAGATGTACACATAGACATGAAAGATGAAAAAGAAAAGAGAATTAACCTAAATTGGCCACTTGAGTGAATGTGGTCATGAAGGCAAATCAACAAACTATCAAATAAAATGGACTATTTTGCATTTAACAACAACTGTGGTGAAAACAGAAAGATTCTTTTCGGATGTGTCACAAACACATGCATACATTTTTTCCATTTAGTAAAAATTTTTTTTTTTTTGCTACCTAAAATTGGTATTGTTTAAGATTTAATTTATTAGATTATTTCTTCAAAGGCATGTATGAATTTATATGGAACAATAATTTTACCCTGTTCCGAAAATTTTAGGTGGACACCATCAGAGCTGATTAAAATTTCCACTCTTATTATGGCAGTTTGCATTACGTCTGCCAGATTTCTGCCGTTGGTTTTCGATTTCTTGGTGAATTTTATTTTTGAGTGCCTGATGCATATCTGCATTTGAAAGGAAACTCCAGGAGTGCACCCTGCAATGGTAAACAGATAGCTCGCAGACCCGAGAAGGCATAAGCGCTGGAATATGCGGCCCCAGAACCAAACGTTCTTTGTCGATGCGTAGTTTTCCAAACATCTTCCCAGCGGAGATGTATGCCATCTATCTATATGCAGAGATAAACTTTGACAGAAACTTAAGCGAATCGCCATTCTGAGCGACAGTCAGGCGGCTCTCAAGGCTTTATGATCCTGTGTATCGAGAAACTGATATCAATGGCATCAATGGCTTATTTTGGCCCAGGGCACAGGGGTATAACTGGGCACGAAATAGTGGACGCAATAGTGAGAGAGGCTGCGGGAGACGATTTGTTTTTCCGCATTTTTATTAAATATGAAATGTAAAGAATTTGATGGTACAATAATAATAGTACCTATAATAAGAAACAAATTGACAAAATTTCGAAAAAAATTAATAACTTTGCAATTTATTCAATTTCGGAAAGTTGTGTATATAGTTTTTCTCAAGTCAAATATCTTCACTTTCTTTTAACGTTTTTATTCATTTTTTATTTTTATTTTCGGATAAGGTATACATTAAAAAAAGGAAATTTTTTCAAAATATTTTTTTTTAATTTTTGGGATACGTTTTTTGATGTGCTATCGTTTTGCCACGAAGCGTAGTTTCAAGTATTAATACAAAATATAAGAAAAAAATCTAAAGGGTGTGTTTAAAAAATGTCTTCCTAAAAGATTTTCAGCAAAACAATTTTTTTCAGCAAAAAATTTTTTTCCCAAAAATAGAATATCAATAAATCGATAAATGAAACGATTATAATCTCTTAACCATTATATTTTCAAAGCGGAACCAGCGTGGAATAAAACTTTGTTCCCTTTAAAATATCACCTATGGCATAAGAGTGGAGCCCTCAAGGTTACCCAAAGGATCCTGGCGCCGCCGCTTTTACGAGGAATTATCCATCAACAAACTTACGCGGGCACAAATTAAACAAACAGCCAACAATAGAAGCAAGTGGAAATCATTAACTCATAATCGGCGCTTAGGCAAACAAGAATAATACTCTTGTAGGCCAAAACCAATTTTAAGAAAAATTTACGTCTGCGTTCAAAATACTTAACTTTACTTAAACAAAAGTCAATTAAACTCTTAAATAAAAGCATTAGTCATATGGGCAAAATCCGTTACACTGGAGGGGCTTATATGTACCTGAGTACTATTCGGATTTTTTGCCCACTGTAGACGTGAAACTCTAAATGTCTTAAAAATGTTTTTCTAATAGCAGTTAACCGACGCCCAGCAATGGCAAAACTTCAGGTAGATTTCTGTACTGAAAATGCGGGTGTTTGGTGACGGTTTAAACTGCAGGTCCCACTCCCCTTGAAGCCAAAACCTTGACAAAAGGTTTATAAATAAGCTTGACAAATATGGAATTAAATACATAAAAACACTTGGAGCGGCCAGTATATTTGCTAACAGTTTGCTACAGAACACCAACCAGTTGGCACATATCAAGCCATAAAACAGCTGTTACTTCAAATAGCTCAAAATTGAAGTGTCTCCGAAGCAAAGAAAAATTTTTCAATATTTCACAAGTGTTCCATATAAAATACGAACGGACAAGGAACGCTTTAAGGACTTATGTGGACGCTGCTGTGCTGTACATCAACTCTGTCGTGAAATGCTGTTCCGCAAGACCGAAAATGCTGTTCCGCAAACCCTGCACCGGTCCGAGAATCAGCTTTGTACACACATGATCCCGGAACATATGATTGTGTAAAAAGTGGAAAACGCATCTTAAGATTAACAGAGTTATGTGATGAGTTGGACTTGACCCTTAAGTCCACACTATACAGACGGCAACTAGAACTGAAGTGTGCATATTGTAAAAAAACGCTAAGAAAATTATCTCTTAATTGGCAAACTGAATAATGTAGGCGTTGTAAACCTCAATCTTGTGAACTCTTTTCTTCAAGCGTCTACTCTGTATCGAAGCATGCCAGTAGTATGCACAATAACTGCCACACAAGGCACTCAAACAATACAGGTAGGGTAGTAAAGTATCTAAAATTTGCAATTATTGCTGTTGGAGCAATCTGCACATGCCTGTTGGACAATGTTGTTTCAAAAGTGAACTCAGGTGATGGCAGGCGATGGCAAAGACGACAAACTGAATAAATTAACACCTCACTTTGGTGGTATTTTGATTTTATTAAGTGCATAAAGCAACAGCAATTTTGGTTTTACCTCACTTTGCCACGACGACATCAATGCTGTGATGTGGCACGTTGCTTGGCGAGCTGAATGCAGAGGCTGCATGATTGGACTTGCAGTAAAAACGAGAACTTCACATATATGCATACATACGTACTTGGATTCTGTAATAAAAGTTCTGGGGTTTGGTCGATAAAATATATGTATATTTACTGCATGGTCTTGAGAGTAGCCTTTCGAACATTTATACTTTTTTGTTGAATAATAGAAAATAAATAGGAAAAAAATAATTATGTTGCATATCGAAAGAGAATGATTTCTAAAATATTTTGTTCCCAATACTTTGCTGAAAAAGTAATTGGGTATATCGGATCTTCATTGTGAAATTAAATGCAACACTTCTTCACTTGAGCTTGGTATTTATTAGAAACATTTTCATTTTAGAAAAATTAAACATAAATATTTTCAAATATTCAATTCATTAAAGTATGAGATTTCTGCTAATATTGATAACATTGAGTTTTCTTCATATTATTTCATATGATTTTATTTCTATGCATATTAGCTACCCTCTCTAAGGCACAAATATATCTTAAATTTTTGATACCGACCTCGCAAGCACCTTTTTCATGTTACGACATCACTTTGCTTCCCTCCCACGAATTCGGGTCAATGAGCGTGTCTTTAAATATAGTCAATTTTGGTTCATTTAAACTCATTCATTCACTCATTTAAATAAAAATAATTATTATGAAAAAGAGAATGGCTTTTCTTTTTTTTGGAATTTACAGCTCCCTTGCTTGCTTGTACACATCACCTGACTGCTTCACAAGTGCTAGATATGATTGGCGTACGATTCCATTTGAAAAAAGTATAAATCTTCCGATAGGCTGACTAATTTTGCGCCACTTTATTTGTACAAACTAGACTTTCATATAATGCACTTGTGAATATATTTTGACAATTCTTCTCTGGTCTCCATTATCTGCCATTATTTCTTAGAACACCGAGTATTTCGGCATCGCCAATATGTCGTCCATGAAAAATTTGTGCATATGACCAAGTGGTTCGAAGTTTAACAATTCTTGCAATAATTGCGTTACTTTATATGAAATTCTAAGTGAAAATTCAGGCAACATTGGCAACATCAATAATACTTTGGTTGACTGTTGTTCATCACTAGCAAAACCAACGTAGCATAAAAATTCTCAACGAACAACTGAGTGGAAGGACGAAAAGTAAGTAAATTAAATTATAAATACTCTTTTAATGTTCAACTTAGTTTTTTTATTTCTCTTACCCAGAAATTCAACTCAAGTGGCACCAAGTTATTCGATTCTTTAGAAGAAATAAAAATTGATGCTGCATTTCGTACCGCCTCACATTGTTAAAAGCCTCGCATTAGAGCTACATTAAAAGCTGCGGACAGGCATTCAGTAAGTCTCAAAACTATTGATGAACCGTGACGTGGTGCACACTTTCAAAAAAAGAGTTTAAAATCATCAATAAAATCAACGACCAATCTATTAGTGGCCCCGCCAGTAAACGGCTATTTTTGCATCAGATTCGAATGAGGTCTGCATGTTACGGGCTCAACTCTCCAATAGCTCATTTGTTTGGCTGGGCTCATTCGTTTCTCAAACTGATTTCTTGACAACGATTCATTATTTTGCAAAATTCCAAAAATCTGAAAGCCTTATGTCATAGGGATGTGACAAATTGGAACATGTTTTGGATTCTATAGGGTAACTATATAGGGTAACTTTTTTAACAGCTCAAAGTGAGTGCTCACCTTTTTCATCAGGTCTCAAGTTTGAAATGTATTGATTTATTGATTGTTTTTTAATAAAATTTATTTCACTATTCATTGCCTTTGGTGCTTTGTTAAGTTTGATTTCGCCACTAGTTGAAAAGTTTAATGCCGATTTCGGCGTAATTTTCTTTTGCTTGTGGAGGGGGAGTTATCTTGTTTTCCTTTTGAAATTAGTTATACTCATCTAAGATTTTCTGATTTTTTTTAATAAAAGCTTTTTCTGCTAATTGATATTTTGTCTTTGTCTTTGCTACTAAGACGTAATTTTGTTGAAGAATTTAAACAATTTTTGCACGGGATTTTCAGTCAGTATTTTTATCATTGAGCGCTGGATTTTGTTTTGTCGGGACAACTAGCAAGTACAGCACTCAGACACAATTAAGTCCATTGTACTATACTCGGATTCCCATTTAATTTTCTTTAAATCTACCCGACCTCCGAAGAAATCTGAGTAGATCTTGTATTGCCAAGACGCACAGGAAGTGGTCCGCCGTCGCATCCTCCTCTTCACAAGCTGGGCAGAGTACACTATGTGAGATGCCTACCTCTTCCATGTGCTTCGCCCACAGAAAGTGGCCCGTTAACAGTCCAACCAGCTGTCTGCAGTCCCTTCTGCTTAATGACTGAAGGATTTACGACAGTCGGTCGGACATGACAGCGCTGGGTTACTTTCGTTCCCAATTCACTGATGATTAAAAATAATGATCAGAACTTAGAACAGAACCTTCAGCTATTTGAATGAATTTCATTTTTTTACAATGAAAAAGTGGATCAGGTCCGGAGTTTTATTGACATCTGTTGGCCAATATGTCGGTTTGGCCGTTGAAATGAGGTCACATCCGGTTTCCTGCACTGCTTTGTACAGCTCGCGTGTCAATTCGACTTCGAGTTGATCTTCAGATAAAAATTCAATTCAATTTAAAATTTTCAGAAATGTTGTAGGTCTCATGATAGAGGTATGTTTTTGCTTGAAACCGATAATATATCAACCTTGCGTGTCCAAATACTGGGTGAAATATAAAGTAAAAAAGATTGACGGACAAGAAGTGTTTGCAGGTCGTTCGGTAAACTTGCATCCTCTCCCTAGAGTGTGAGTCGAATGTGGAAGGAAGCGATTGGCTATGAGTTATTCCGATAGGCGAAGCATTCAATTCGAACTCCTACTAACTTATTGGAAGCAGGCATTTGAAGTGACCAGAATTAGTGTATAGGAAGGGTTTTGTGTTCCATCAATACAACGCTAACCCACTTTTGGTAATCGACTTCAGTTCACGCTGCAAATTCTCTCTTCTGCTTTCTGTTGACTGAAGAGGTAATTTGGGTTTAAGTAAGACAGAAAGTCAGCTAGAGCCACATCAGGAAAATACGTTAGTTGTTTGATGATATTTGTTCAGGTATTAGTTAGAAGATCATTCACAATGGAAGCCTCTCGCGGTGATGGGTTATTGTAGAGCAAAATCCAAAATATCCATTTTCATAAATTTTTCATTTTTTGGCGAACTCTCCTGTCAGGCACCGCATCAAGCCTGCGCTCTCTAAACAAGCATTTTAAATGATCAATTCCGGTACTTTTTTGACAGAATCCATATCCATACGTTCATACCTATGAACGCGTTAGTGCACTCTCAGTAAGCGCCTTCGATTAATGGTCTGTTGATGCTTGATTTGCTTTCAGGCAGTAAAAACTGCACAAACAAAAACTGAGAAAAGAAACTGAAAGAAAACAACAATATGACACAAGCACACTTTGGGTTGTGTTGTTTTTGTAAATGTTTGTTTGCTGTGATATTCGTCGTTTTCCCTTTATTGCAGTATCAGTTACAGAGATGTAGGTGCTTATGTATGTATATGAGCTCTTAGGTAACAACCCTGCAGGAAAAATATTTCCTAATGTATCAACAATAATTCCTCGGAAATACTTACATACATATAAGTGGTTGCTGAACACATTTGTTCCAGATAACTAATTAAGTGCAAAATAGGCAATCACTCTTTTTTGGGTGTTTGGCCGAGCTCCTCCTTGGCGTGCGTTTTGATATTTTTCAACAAAATGCAGGACCCCTTATAGTTTCATGCCGATCCTGAACGGCAAATCGGTTTTTTATGAGAAGCTTTTTCAATTCAGAACACTCGGATGTTTGTCGTTGCCTGCCGAAATGCGACCGCTATTAGAAAAAGCCTTTTCTATCAATTGGTGTTTCGTGCCCACAGCCGATTTTGAACCCAAACACTATTAAATGCTAGTCATATCATATACCAGAGCCAAAATTTCAAAGGGCTACAAAATTTCAGGGAGAACTCTGAAGTTTATCAGCATCATAGCGAGGGCAACATAATTCCTGAAAATTTATTCAGGTTTTCAAACAAACTGCTAAAAGGAAAGAGAAAGATCGGTGTTCTGAAAAGAAAGCATAGCTTATGGAATTTTATATACAATCTCTTGCTTAGTAGAGCTCTTTTACATTACATGTTCGATTCTCGAAGGTAGAGGCGTCGAATTTATGATGTGTGAATATAAGGGATTTTATATTCATTCCGCCTTCATAAATATCTCGGTTTCATCAGAAGAGTTCAGAATGTTCGAAGAGGCTGTCCTGATTTCTCCATCGTGATATTTCTATCTAATGAGATATCTCCATCTAACTGAGCCTGACTGCTAGAGACATCGATCCGGTGAACTCAATCGGCAAAGTCTGAGCTATCTAGCGGAAAGTAAACTTCATTTTCTCCACAATATAGTGCCGTAAATTTGACCAGTTGTCTATACGAAAAAGAAAAGGGACACGAATTTTCAATCGCTTCAAATACACCTAAATCCCATCAGTTCGGCCGTAGCTGATTTTCCTAAAGGGAACGAATCCGCGTTGTACGTTCGACATTAGTAATTAAATCAATCGCTGCCGCACCACCACTAAAGTGTTGCAATTAAGCCGTGTTGCTGTAAGGGGCCAGTGCCGCGACGAGTAGGTGCAATGAAGTAATGGCTACATGTGCAGGCATGATTTATGTACAGGTATGTTTGTTTGTTTATGTGTTTGCTTTGCACTCGTTACAGCGCGATATTATCGGCCACGGAATAAATTGTTGTCCGAGTGTAGGCATAAAATTTAAAATTTAAATCAACAGCAAATTGGAATACGGTGGAAAAAAAATTAATGAAGCGGACCCGTACAACGCTGGAGGCATTGATGCAGCTTATTTTGTTAATCTAGAAAAAGAGTAAACGCCTAGCAAAAAATATTCAATGGTACTTTTTGGAAAAACTCTACTGCCGGCAACAATGAACATGATTTTATTTTGCTTTAGAAAGGTGCTATTGTTTTCGGTGGACATAGTAATAATTTGGTCGAAAATTGTTGCATTCTTTAAGTTTTTTATGCTTTAATTTATTTATGTGACACATATCACCTTAGTGGATTAAGCCTTAGCTGATGTGGCAATTTGTGGTGTGCGCCTTTCAGTAAGCTTGTAGCCTAGATAACAATTACACCGACGCACAGTATTGCAAAAGTGGAAATACCCAAATTTTCTTAAAGTGCCTTTTCTGCCACTGTGGCAATATTACTATGGCACTTTTAGATGTGAGTACATTAGATCAAGAAAATGTCAAAGACATAATAACGGTCGCACTTTGGTAGTCAATGACAGAGACAGAGTGATATGATTTCTTACATTTTGAATAAAAATAGTGAAACCTGGAAGAATCTAAATCTTGGCATGATTTATTCTAAAACAATATCTATACGATTCTTTTGAAAGACCCTTTGAAATTGAAATTTGAAAAGATCGAGCCAAGGAGCAACAGTTCATTTTGTGGCTCCTAAAACACTCAGGCTAAAAAGCCCATTGTATTTAGAGCACTGGAAAGAGGGTAGAGAGTCAAGGAGGGAAGGAGAAAAGTATCAGAGAAAGAGACAGAGATAGAGATAGTTATTCTCACGACATCGGACACCGAAACTCGTAGCTTTGCTCTAGCAAAGACAGGACACTCACAGAGAAAGTGCTCAGTGCTATCTGCCTCCTCCAAGTTTGGCAGGCACATTGTGTCCTCAATGATTCCAATGGGGGTCATATGTGCCCTGTAATAAAGACCCTTTTCTATCGTATCTCTTGGCGTCATGACACACAAATGCTGCTGAATATAACGGAGCATTTATGATAACATAGGTCCAGTCAATAGCGCATATTATTTCCATTGTTATGACAACTAAAAATGTTTTTGTTCTAATAAATCTCTCTATTGCATTGCATAATAAAGTAAAATGACAGAAATATTTCGTGGCATATCTTCCTATGTATGAATATTCATCAAACCCGAAGTTCAAATAGAATTCTAGCTATCCGAGTGCAGTTATTGAGCGGTTTCAATTCTTGAATAAACTACAATAATTTGGGAAATCTAAAATAACTTCTTACAGTATTTTCTTCGAACAAAAATGGGTATTCTGTGCTTCTTCAACTAGTCGAAACTTCTTTTTTTAATCAAATATAAACAAAACAATTCTTTTTGTTCATCTTCATTAATAATTCTACTAAATACCCATTACCTCACTTTATTTTCGCGTTTATTTCAGATCAAATAAAATTCAATAATATCTTCCTCAATTTTTTTCTTTTTGGGACCTGCTAAAAGATCGCTGACAAAATATGAATTGTTTATTTAAACTAGAGACTAGGTGAAATGGGATTTCACCGCTGAAAGATTTTGTTTAAGACTAAAGACTGTCTACTGAATACCGGCATAAATTTCATTCCCTGGGTCTATCTGATTTGGATACAATTGGCACTTTTCTGAACAAAAGTTAAATTTTTTTCAATAACCCAATTTTAACTGCTAAGATCACAGATATTCTCGGTAGTACCAGTGTGTACATGAATAAAACCAAGAAAAGTTCAAATATTTCTACTAGCAATAATTTTTTAGCAAACTGGCTCTTAGTATGTGCCTTATGGGGCGTCACCAAAAGGGTTCCAGTTTTTCTACCTTAACTACACAATGTTGACGAATTCAAACAAAATATTTCGAAAAGAATATTAAGATTTATGTCTGCTTTAAAAATACAACAAAAATCGAGTTTTTTATGGATAAAATAAGTTTTAAAAAAAATAAAAAAAAATCAGCTCAATTGATGGAAAAGTTTGAGTTTAAATCTTAAAAATTATAGGTCTGCACAAAAATGTTTAAAACTTTTATCATCGAATTTAAATAAACCTTTTTGTCAAAAATTACCAAAAAATTATATTATTTTATATATTTTATATTAAACCGACGATTTTTTGCTTAAAAAACTCTTCTTTTTCTTAATTGGCGCGATAACCGCTTTCGCGATTTTGCCGAGTTTAACAAAGTCGTTTCTTTCTCGTGCTAACCGGCACCAGGCGGACACACCAAGTGAAGTCAAGTCCCTCTCCACCTGATTTTTTCCAACGCCAGAGGAGGCCTTCCTCTTCCTCCGCTACCACCCGTTGGTACCGTATCGAATACTTTCAAAGCCGGAGCGTTTGTATCCATTCGGATAGCCGCTGGGCCTTTATTCGCTGCGCTATGTCTACGTCGTCGTAAAGTTTATGCAATTCCATCGCCTGCGATATTCGCCGCCGCCAACCTGCAAAGGTCCAAAAATCTCCCTCAGAACCCTTCTCTCAAACACTCCAAGAGACGCCTCATCAGAATCGTCGAAGCTTTTGCGCCATACGTTAGGACGGGCATGATGAGAGAATTGTAGAGTGTTAGTTTTGTTCATCGAATGCGGACTTTCCCACTCGTTTGCCTACTTTGTTTAAAGTAGCACTTGTTGGCAAGAGAGATTCTCTGTTGGATTTTCAGACTGACATTATTATCGGTGTTAATGCTGGCTCCTAAGTAAACCAAGTCTTTACCAACCTCAAAACGTAACTGTCATCCAGTGACGTGGGTGCCGATACGCGAGTGCGCCGACTGTTTGTTTGAAGACAGGAGGTACTTCGTTTTGTCCTCGTTCACCACCAGACCCATTCGCTTTGCTTCTTTATCTAGTTTGGAAAAAGCAGAACTAACAGCGCGGTTTCTAAGGGCGATGATGTCAATATCATTAGCATTCGTCAACAATTGTACGCTCGTACAAAAAATTGTGCGTGAGTGATTAAGTTCTGCGGCTCGTACCAAACTTTCCAACAGCAGGTTAAAGAAGCGAGCCACCCTGCCTGAAGCATGTCACAAACCCAACGCACAATCAGTTAATCTATTTGGCGACCATTAATGATAACACAGTAAAATAATAATGAAAAAGACTTCATTGTTCTTTAAAATATTTTCCTTGGGAGGCAATATACCTCTGCAATTTTTAAATTTAAATTTTGTCACTCAGAAGTGGATACCTCCAGAATGAACGGTTTAAAGGCTATCTCAGCATTAAAGAAGAATGACTTCGCATTTTATTTTTGGGTGTTCGCAAACAGAAAGAAATCATTAGGTACTAAATCATTAACTAAACCATTAATTTGATCTTTTGAGTGCTCAAAAATTCTCTTGTATGAGCCGCTACGTGGGAGCTCGCATTGTTTTCATGAACAATGATTCATCTTCGGCTGCTGGTTTTCCTTAATTCTCCGAAAACTTCTGCCAAACAAATCGGTTGTGTACCGCTCAGAATTGGCAGCTGTAGTGGTGCAATTGATGAGGATCAGATTTTCGAAAAAACAGGCGACTATTTGCTTTGTAGTGATTCTTCCGCGAAAAATTTTTGCTGCATTAAATTTATCTTGGAAAAATCATTATATCGATTGTTTTTTTGTTTGCTTATTATATGTATAGATCCAAGATTTTCTTCTTACAACGTCACAGACGTGCGTTGAACACCACGGCTCAATTTCCTCAACATTTCTTTACACCAATCGTCACAAATACTTTTTTATTCTTGATGACCAAATGTTCATGCAATACTGAATGTACGAGTATGCCGGTCTTACGAATGTCCAACGATGCCTCTATTTCACGATATGTCTCATAATGATCTTTGTGAGTATCAATTGACGCACAGTATCGATTGTTTCTGGCACAACAACAGTTCTTGGACAGGTTTCATGAAATCCGCCATACAAGGATCGACGGCCACGTTGCAACTCGTTGTAGCAACTTTTATTGTGACTAAGTTTGATGCTTCAACGCGGAAAGTCGAAGCAAGTTAATCAGTGCACTCTTGTCTCTATAATAGTAATAATTTATCCCACGAAGATTTTACCGATTAATTCCATTTTTTGGGTGAGATAAATTTTTCAACTCACTAACAAAAAAACAAATAAAGATCGTGAGTGAAAACGCTATATGTAAGCTTATTGCAAAGTATACCAAACTCTTCGTTGAAAATACCGAATTGCAGCTCATCACACTGCTTATAAAGAGAACCCTGATAAAAGGCAGTACTCATTTATCCAGGCTTAACAATAAACCAAATTTTAGAAGAAATACTGACAATACTTAGATCACTTGATATGGAATAGACCATCTGCCATTCGTTTATCTGGCGTAAAACTCTTGATCCCTTCATTTATGAAACAAAATTAAGACGCACATCACAAATTGGAAGAGGAGCTCGGGCAACAACCCATTAATAAAATTATAAGAAAGCATTCCTCGTACGCATTCTTAGACCATGCATTTCCATCAGGCAGTAAGCAGTAATGCTTTCAATTAAAAGACTACTCGATCCATATGCATATAAGAGGGCTACAGATCTTCAGCTTGCAAAATTCAGATTTACAGTATTAGCCTGTAAATGGATTCCACATTTCACTTAGCTTGATTTAACATCAAATCACAAGTATTCCATTGAGTGGAAACAAAATTTCTTTAGTTACATGCTAGTTGTTATATGATATGTTGTCAAAAAACTATTCAATCGAATCATCTGAAATTTTAAAATGTTGTTCACAACATCAATAGCTATCGCTCATACTACAATCATATTACTATTTCAATTATTTCATATTTTTTACTAAAAAACTAAAAAAAAAATCGATTTTTAGTGTGTCAAATTCAAAACCGCGCCATTTTGTCAATTTTGTTTTTCTTTTTTATTCTAGTACGGAACATAGCTACAGTTATACTAATTAATAATTTTTTTGATTTTTGTGTCGCAGATAAATAGAAGCACCAAAATGCACCGTCACATTCGGTAAATTCTTCAATAATTTGTATTCTTCTTCTTCCTTTTGTATGGAGAATCATTACAATGTCTAAATAGAATTCGAAGTAACTTGTATCCTAAGATCTCTTCCCATTCAAACACAAATACTCAATATTTACTTGATATATAATTTTCACACATTTTTCACAATTTCATACAAATATTAAATAACCAACGGAGCTATTACATATTTCCAGTATATGTTTGGAGTACGGCCAGCAAACAAAAAACCGAATTTCGCACTTTTCGACAGCAAACCGCAGAAAAACAAAGGAAGACGTGTGAACGTGAAATAAAGCGATAAGAAAACTCAATGGACTCCTCTAAATATTTCGCACCTTTCAGCTAAATAAAGATTGGAAGGTACACACCTTCAGCTGCATGCACGAAAAAGGTAACCACTATGTAAGCAGAGGCATCTGTGCGATCAAACAGAACAGTGCAGATGAGCACACACATTAATCGACATGCTCGAGCCATATATATCCTTACATACATACACATACTATACAGCGCGTCACACACTTGCACCTTTCAACAGGCGCGCTTCTTGCTCTGACACAATTACAAATGCGCCGATAATGCGCGCACTGCCCGCGGCAGGTTTGCAAGTACATACAAGCATGCTTTTTACATGAATAAAATAGTATAAAAAATATGCCTATGTATGTGTGTTTAAGTGTGTTACAAAGGCGCCGATTTTGTTTGCTGAACCATTAAAATATCACGTTAAAAAATCTTGTTAACACCTCATTCCTCGAGCGCGCATTTTAGTGCTTTTTGTTTTTGTTGTTATCGGGCCGACGCGTCCGTGCAAAAAACTGAGCATTTAAGGAGACTACTTATGTACACATACAGACAAACATATATTCGCATACTGTGAAGTCTGTTGTATGTACCTGGTCGTATGAACCTTGGTTGTTGTGCGATTGTCGCTGATGCTGACTGCATTTTGTGGGCGTTCGCTTTTTTCATTTTCCCCGTTTCTACAGCCTTTTTCATCGCTTAACTTTTTTTTGTTTTTGGTGTGTGTATTTTGGCATTGATTGTAGGCTTCATCGTCGTCATTGCACTTATTCCATTATCGACTCCATTATCGGTGAGCGCAACCATGGTGCCAATAACAAGCGTATAAATGTGTGTGTGTGTGTACTTTCATAGGTGCATGTGTGCATATTGGCAACTTGTAATTAAAGACTGGCAATCTGGCGTGTTGTTAACTGCAATTCGGTTGCAATTTGTAAAGTAAAACAATTGTTGTTCAATGTAGTCGTTTTATTTCCCTTATCTGCAGGTAAAATGGAACCAAATGTTTTCCCTTATATGTATGTAGTAGCTTCTGTCCTTTGCACACAGGCATGGAGATCTAGATGCGTGTATTTTCTGGTTCATGTTTCTACTAACACGGAATAATAACACGCATTTAACTCCTGCTGCATAACTTCGCAAAACTGTTTGAGATTCTAAGCTTTATTGATATTATAAATGCGAAAGCCAAGTTAAGGATTTTTAACTTCAACGTAAAATCAGTACTCCTGTATGGCTGTAAAACATAGTCTGTGACCGTTGCAACAAGAAGAAAGCTTCAGACCTTCATAAATCGCTGTCTTAGAGACATTCTACGCACATTGTGTCCCGATAACTGGGTGTCAAATGATGATCTCCTCACTCGCGGTAGACAAAGGAACATTGAAATTGAGATTCGCGAACGTGAATGGAGATCAATTCATCCTACTATGCGAAAACCTGAGTCTGATATCAACAGAATATCTTTAGGAATGTAGTCCACCCAAAGGATCTTGCAGGCGAAGACTGCTGATGAATTCACGTCAGCTGACGACTCGCTGATATCCGCAAATAAAGCTTAAAGTCAGGAATCGATCCCAATGGAATTCGTTTGAATCCGGAATTTATTTGTTCCGGCAGTTTGCGTCCCCAGCCGGCTACCTATAAATAATAATAATAGTATGAAAAATTATGAAAGTGTGTTGTCGTAGATAATTTGATTGTAACAATTTATTTATTTAAACAATTCGCTAAACAATTCCATTATTGAACTTATAATTTCTTTATTTTGTCTTAATGAAGAAAATGTAACATATCTCAAGGTTTACGAAGAAATAATTTCAGAGAATATTTAGAATCTAGCTAAATAATTCATTTAGTAACATTTTGTAGAAGACGAAACTAGGCCAATATTATCTGAAAGTATATTAAATTACCTCAAAGTTCTAGGAAAATGAGCATTAGAATAATAATTAATTCTAACCATTCCTAACAAGAAAATGTCATTATTATGATGGAAGGTCCATCGCTCCTCTTAAGTAAAAAGTAAGAGAGAGAATAGTCCTTCTATTGGCTAGTGTTTTTAGATGAATGTGGATGGAATTGGATCAGTTAAATGCAAAGAACGCAAAGCATAGCGAGCAAAGACTTTCTGGACACGTTCAAGACTACTAATATGTCAAGCATAATATGGTCTCCAAGAAAAGACGACAGACATATTCCAGCTTCGAACGCGCCAGAGAGGTATACCTATTACAGCTGTAGAGTATATGGATCAACAAAGTCCGAACTGAAACGTCTAATAAATGCAAGAACGGAACTAGACTTTGAAATGGTGTAATTCAAAAACCTTTGAAAATAAAATTTGGAGTCAAATACCACACCAATTTCACTTAGAAGTAACAATAAAGCATTTAAAAAAATTCAATTGAAAATAATCAAAACCAGCCAAACAATGACGTTAAATATAGCCTCGTCAACCGGCGCCATACAGTATTTTACAAATTTATTTACAAATGTTCTTATTTACTTAGAGGTAGATTTTGTGGAAGCTCAGATAGAGTTACATAAATCTTTGGCATAAAATAATTTTAATTGAGAGTCTGACGGAAGGCCAAAAACAGTTTTCAAAGCCAACTGAACTATGCCAAAACTCTACACTGTCGAATATGTTAAATTCATTCACATCCTAGCAACTCTTCCCACATCAACTTTCATTACTTCGCCGACTCAGACATAAGAAGTACGATGTCACAAGAGTGGCTGAATGCGGCACACATCTTTACAGGCATCTATAGAAACTCAACGATTCACTATTAAATTAGTTTTTAATTAGTTTTTTTTCAGGCGACTAAATGTATTTATTTGTGTGTTTTAGTTTCATTAAAAAAACGTTCGTTTTTGTTTTATTATTCATTTCCTATTAAAATATTGAACGAATTTTTTATATCTTTTTATGTTCACATACATACGCAGCATAAAGGTGAGGTAAGCTGTTTAATTTTCAGCCTGAGTCAGGCATCTTAAGCCACTCAATAAATCCGTGATGTCCTTTTGGAAAAGCTAATTTCTATTTCAGAGCAAATTCTAACGAAAAAGTTTTCAAAAGTGTAGAAAGGAAAACTTGTACTAAAAAAGTTAGCAGGCAATCCCGTTTTTGATGCGCTACAAATCGTGGGCAAAGGAGGGTGTTAAGTTTGTTCATATCCAAAAAAATCAAAAAGAAATGAAAAGAAAAGAGTGGATAAAGTCGGGAAGTACTTCATTGAAGCCAGGAGAAAAAGTTTGTGTATATCACTTTTCGACAACAGATTTCGAGATCGGGTGAGATAGGATGACGGCGAAGTTGTCTAGTGATGCTCTTGCGATGCCTGACGAAATTTTTCATTACTTGAATGAGTCCGAGACGGTCCATTCTTTGGTTGACGCTTCTATGTAAACAGAGTAAATCCTTTTTTTGCTTAAAAATTGTAGTTTTATTTAAACAAATTTTGTTTTAATTCTTATGCTGATTGCCGTATATTTCATTTGGAAAAAGAATTGGTTCATCTTATGGAACGACTTGTGAAACTGCATAATTTCAAATCCCACGCCATTCAAAGGGACAGATTAAAAAGTTGGAAGACTCAACCAAAACAGTTCATTGGCCTTGAGACGATATGTTACAGGCAATATTCAAAATTCGTGCATGGATTAACATAGGCCTTTTGAGAATGGGAAAAATATTTTTTTTTGTGAGACTTACTTGTATATATATATTTTTTTTTCTTGTTTACTCCACGCGGGGGCATCGCGACTCGTCAAGACTCAGTCTTGCGTTGGTTTCGTTAATCTATTTTGCTTTCTGGCAGGGTGGGTGAAATGTAAGTTGTCAAAGTTTTGTGAAACGTACCGAGAGTTGCAGAAATTGTTAAAATAGATGCCAATCACATGTATTATGAATATATAAATGACTAGCAAACCCGGCCCCCTTCGCTGGGCACACTAAAATAGAATAGATATGGTTTAGAACAGAAAATATATGGTTTTCATATTATTTATTTCTTTATTCTTTATTCAAGCGCTTTGGCATAAACAATATTTTTTGTTTTTCTATTTGTTTTTGAGTAAATATAAAATATAAATTGAAAATCAGGAAAAAAGAAGATTGTTTTTAAATTTCAAATCAACGTATATGAATAAACAATCGTCTTTTTTCCTGATCATCCATGAATTTTTCGTTTCAATTTATATGTTTTATTAAGCATTGGAGCACGAACACATAATTTCATTCGGATTTCACATTAAATTCTCAAATTTCGTAAGAAATTATTCACTGTTCCAAAATCCACTCCAAAAAAATTCACAAACAATTTTTACATGTTGCACTTACGTTTTTTCCTTATGGCATCCAAATCAGAAAGAAATATTGACACATTGTAACTCACACTGTCAATTTGACAGTTCAGTTCCGCCCCAAGCGTTAAAAAAGTAAGCAACATTATGGCTGGTTCAAAAGAACGCTGTACCCGTTGCCAGTGCTCCGAATTACAACCAAACTTTACGAAACCCATTTTCAATACTTACTTAACAATGTGCATAAGTTTGGTTTAAATCGGTGCAAAGACACGGCGGGTCCACGTTTTGGCATATATTTCGAGACCCTAGTCATCAATAGGTATGAAAATTACCCCATATTAAAGCACTTATCAACAGCTTTCATTTGATATCCATATTGTACAAACACATTCTACGGAGCGGATGGAAATACTCGAACTACAGCATTCACCAACAGCTTCCATTTGATACCCATATTGTACATACACATCCGAAGGTTACCCGGGTCCACGTTTTGACCTATATCGCGAGACCCTATCTACCAATAGGTATCCAAACTATACGGAAACCATCTTCAATACCTCCTTAACAATGTGTGTAAGTTTGGTTTAATTCGGTGCAAAGACACGGCGGGTCCACGTTTTGGCATACATTTCCAGACCCTAGTCATCAATAGGTATGAGAATTACCCCGTATTAAAGCACTTATCAACAGCTTCCATTTGATACCCATATTGTACATACACAACCAAAGGTTACCCGGGTCCACGTTTTGGCCTATATCTCGAGACCCCAGTCACGGAGCGGCATGAAAAATACTCTGTACTAAAGCATTCACCAACAGCTTCAATTTGATATCCATATTGTACAAACACATTCTAGGGTCCACGTTTTGGTCTCTATCTCGAGACCCCAGTCACGGAGCGGCATGAAAAATACTCTGTACTAAAGCATTCACCAACAGCTTCAATTTGATATCCATATTGTACAAACACATTCTAGGGTCCACGTTTTGGTCTCTATCTCGAGACCCTAGTCACGGAGCGGAATGAAAAATACTCTGAACTAAGGCGTTCACCAACAGCTTCCATTTAATACCCATATTGTACAAACACATCCGAAGGTTCCCCGGGTCCACGTTTTGACCAATATCTCGAACCCTATCCACCAATAGGTATCCAAACTATACGGAAACCATCTTCAATACCTTCTTAACATTGTGTGTAAGTTTGGTTTAATTCGGTGCAGACACGGCCAGTTAGCGAACACACACAAAAAGTTGACTTTATTTTATATATAAGATTTTTTTCAGTTTGTGTCCGAAAAATCCAAATATCTTACGGAACCCTATTTTTTTCCAAAATAAAATGTAATCCATGTTACTCTTGGATAATGTAGTTTTCGAATGGTGAAAGAATTTTTAAAATCGGTCCAGTAGTTTTTGAGCCTATTCGTTACAAACAAACAAACAAACAAAGTTTTCCTCTTTATAATATTAGTATAGATTAAAAGTACCATTCAAAAAATGATATAGAATTATTATATGATTTATGTCGACCTTTTCTTTGATTTTATACTACTTTTTCAGAAAGGGAATAAACTTATCCCCATTTTTCCCTTACTTCCAAATTGCATTAATGGATAAAGTATCAGCGGTTGTTATTGAATCATGCAAACGTAGTCATGCATCTGAATATTTATGTCTATTTTTAAGTTTTTCTCACTTTTTATAAATTAGAAATCGAATAGAAAGTCCGTAAATATTTTCTTATTGTACTGTATTTACATTTGTTAGAGGGCTTTTTAGAAAACCCCAGGCGCCTTCTAATAAAAAATTCTGGTTGTGCGTCTTGGTCTAACTAATAAATAAGTATAAAATAAATTTACTCTTTAGCGCTTGATTATTAGCAAATATAGAAATTCAAACACTATGAATATACGGGTGCATTAGAGCCTTTCTGGTTTCGCTCAAATTTTTACTAATCTATTTATTGATTCTCAATGTTTAAGATACATAGTTTCTGGAATAAATTTAGTCGGACTGAAACAGAAAAATCAGCAGCCTATACTCGTGTCTGCTGTTTAAGGTGCTAAAATACGGCGCGCAGTTTCCCACCGTTTTTGTAAATTTCCCACGTGGCATGCAACATATTGAATCAGCGTTACTAGTGGGTTCAAACAAATAACATAAAGTTCTGAGAATTTGATATTTCTTTTGTAATTCGATAAACTATTTCACATCTGATCTAGATAACTGAAAACTTATTACATTTTAGGACTAATAAGAGCCAAGTGGATTTGACTAAAATATTCAAAGGAGTTAAAGCAAATTTATTATTAGAAAGCAGAGTGGGTGGTATCATTTCTGAGCGATTCCCGAACTGCTTTGTTTTTTAGATCTTATTTTATAACTGTAGGATGGAACTGGGATCGTAAAAATCAACATAACATAAAAACTATGAAAAGTTGTATGTAATATCGCATGAAAGCGCATGATGTAGCCGAACGAGAAACAACCCCTTTTCGTACGCTTTTGTGTGAAACGTCACTCCAAGAAATACCAGATGACGTCCAAAAAAGTGAGACGCGTCCAGGCACTAAATTTTTTAAGAAAAATGAGAAAAAGTCGACCTCGTCTTTTACGAGGGCGGAAACTTACTCCCATACCCAAAATATATTATTAATTCAATGTGTTAATACAGAATATAATTATTCTATACACACTAGTAATTTCCAATATTTAGAAGAAAAAACACAACTAATAGAATTCTTTAATTAAAAAAATTAAATAAAAAATACTACGAATCTTCATAGCCATTAAAGCTTTTTTATACATTACCACTAATTAAGTTTACGAGGAACAAAGCACGACTCCTTTGTTTTTACCAACATTTTCGTTTTTATTTATTTAACACGAACTGTGTTATTTGACTATTTAGATAAGCAAATTGCACTGCCATTAAAATCATAAAATTATAATTACTGCTACCATTTTCCCCCCAAAAGTTAATAGCACATGGATCCTCACATCTAAACACTGTTTCAAACAAAAATTAAGCCACATTAATACAAAACCAAAAAACAAAAAAAATAAAATAAAATACACAGAAGCAATCGTTTTAAAACTGCTTCTGTATGCACACCACTTTTCTCTCGCCGAAAAACACCTCCTTACACATCCATATAAGTAAATAAAAGTGCATACATGTTACCACAATTAGGTCATACACACTTATATATATATAGTATATGTAGATAAAAATATATTAATGTAAACGACCACGCAGTCAGCAATAAAACCGCGAAAGGTAGAAAAATGAGGAGAATGCATAGTCAATAAAAACGTGACGAAATGCAGCCTCAAACAAATTAAGAGATCTTTATGGGAGAACGAGTATGTGATCCCAAAATGCAATTTAATACTTTTGAAAAAAAAATCAACCAAAAAAAGGAAAATGTGATACTTAACATAAAAATGTTTTTGTAAATGCTTGCTTGCTTATCGCTGAGTTTCACATCTGAAAACTTGAAAAGGTGGAGTTGTGCCGCCCGTACATGCGTATCATTGCCCGTAATTTCATACATACCATACATAGAGAGGGGCGTAGCTGCCACAACTGATTAATGAGCAAATGTCACTGGTCGAAATGTTGCCAATGCACAAGCAGTCAGAGAATAAAGTAAGGCAATTTTGTTTGGATCATTAAATATAATGAAAGAGAAAAGCAAAGAAAGTTGCGCTAAGCGGCATTCAGGTTAGTGTCAGGGAAATCATTTTAATTACTAAATTATTAAAATAATAGTTTTTAAGAAATATATTTTTGTATTAAATAAATGAAATTTCTGTTTCAATAGTGAGAATTGGTATATAAAGTATACTGGGAATACCTCATAATGATACCAGGTGGCGCAAAATTGGCGCACAATGTACACAAATCTAACTGTAAACCATCATTTCGTTGCGATCGTCGTAGTGTTAACATGCAAAACAAAAAAGCAGATGACGCGATTGCTCTTGCAGTTATTTACATGTGAATTAAGAAAAAAAAAACGAAAAAATGAAAAAAGTGTTGAATAACTTACTTTCTATTTGCCATATTTATGGTTAATTTTTGAAATAGTCGATAAATTCTTCTAAATTTTTTTTATTAACACTTGTAATTTTTCCGCGTCTGTTTTGACGACGATCAGTAAAAAAATGAGAAAATTCACAAACTGCGCCCCAAACTAGCAACAAATCCCAGGTAAATGAAAATTTTCAATTGCTTTGGATTTGTGCTCGCACTTCACCACAAACGATGGATTTTCTTCCAACTGCAACAAATCGCTGGGAATTGTACCCTGTTTGTGGCCAGCTTAACGGAAGATGGGTAACTTTGATGATGTCAATCATGTTTAAGACTTGTGAGCTAATCAGCTGCATTATAGACAAGAAATAGAGCACGCAAAGGTTAAATTAAAGATTTCCATTACTCAAAATCATTTCTTTTTAGCAGAAAAGTTGTTCAAAAACAAAATTGGATGATTAATTTTGCACCACCTTCTATTAATAATTTTTGTTTTTACTTATTCTTGTGATTTTTGTAATAAGTTTTCTAAATACAGGTACTAAATATCTCATAGATTAGAAAATACAGGGTTTCCAGTTTGGGTTTTAGTTTGTTTTAAGGGAGCATTTTGTTTTGACAGCTATCACAGCTACATCATTTCCAATTGGATTTTAGAAAACGTTAATTGGGTTTTCTACTGATTCATTACATACATACATAGAATCTATTCTGAGCAAATTTCAATATTGCTGAAGTACCGAGTTATAAATAGTTTTAATTAGGTTTTAACATAATAATATGCATTAAAATTCAGAAATATTACAGATTTCATTAATTTATGGTGAAAAGAGTACAGAAGGTATGACCCACATCGGACCGTTAAACGGCTCTTTGCTGACGTCACTTGGGAAGTGACGGCAGTTTGCATACGACAAAACTGAGAATGTGTTGGTGATATAGCAAAAAATTAACACATCCTATAGACAAATTTACTACTGTAACTTTGTTGCCGTTTAAAAAACGACTGATTGGACGAGCGTAAATTTACGTGCGAAATGAGCGGGCAGAATTCTGTTGCAGAATACCCGGTGTTGCAGAATAAACGATTGGAAATTACTTTGATTTATAACACATACTATTATCTAACAAATACCGGCTTGTTTTTATTTTTGTTATCAAAGGTTCGCATTTGCACTTTCTCTTTAATATCTTTTCCCATGAATTGATACACGGAAAAGAGAGATTATAAGTGAATGGGTGGGAAAGGATATTGAAGGATAAGTATGATCAATTTAAAGGTATCGGATTTTAAATTGAAATAAAACGCCAAAAATTCAAATTGATTGGACAGATCTTTATTATTTTTGTATAAAACCATTCATGATTATTTTTAAAGATCATCCCTTTCAAATTTTGGCTGCAACTGCGCCGTAATTCTGGTATCCGTAAACACCAATTTTGAATAACTCTCTGGAGTACATCGGTGGGTTTCTCGTGAATAACTTTAAAATGTTGGTATCCAATGCCTCAATCAAATCTGGTTTATACATAAAGCATTTAGACTTTACATACCCCGCAGAAATATAATGTTCAAAAGTGTGATATCACACGATCCTAGTGAACAATCCACTGGTCCGAGACAAAAGATAAATTGCTCACCGAAACGACAGCGCAGTAAATCCATTGTTTCAATAGCTGTTTGACAAGCAGCGCTGTCTTGTTGGAACCAAATGTTGTGGAGATCTTGGGCTTCAATTTCCGTCAACACGACATACAAAAGTTGTTTATTAAGGCGTGATAGCGTCCGCCATTCACATTGAGCCAGTCTTGTCATTGAAGATATATGGGTCAATGTTTCCTCCAGCCCATAGGCACCAAACAGTTATTTTCAATGGATGTAACGGCTGTTCTTGAATGGCTTCGGGTTGCTTTTGAGCACAAATATGGCAATTTTGCTTATTTATGTAGCCATTAAGCCAAAAATGGGCCTCACCACTATACACCATAATTTGGTCTGAGCGCGCGACGAACAGTTTTCATAGAGCGTCGATAAAATTGTATGATTTTTAAACGTAAGTAAAATCGTGAGTCTCTCCATGATGAAATGTTAATAAATGCTGAAAAAATTATGTATTTAGTTCGGCAGTAGTCGCGCGTGATCTGTTAAAAAAAACCCTATTGGAAAAATTACCTCCAATTTGATCATCCTTTATGTGCAGTGTTATAAAAAAAAAAAAAACTTTAATAAATAAAAAGGTTAAAGCCCTCTACAAACCGCTTACAAAACTAATAATTTTTGTAAATTTTTTTTTAACTTCAACTTTTATTTTTGGCCACTCGCGTTAAACTGTGCAACTCTAATATGCAGTTACATGGTATTTCGTACTGGTTCGGTGTACATATTTTATGGAAAAGTTAATGGAATCCCAATATGCTACTTTTAGAGATTACTAAGCCATACTCAGCTACTAAGATTATAGATTTGTCAATCTAAAATGTCCAAAAAAAGTTTTTCCCAAAAAAAAAAATGTTTAAAGAGTTTATTTTCGCTTAAATAATAGAACAGAAAAACTCACAAAAATGTTAAAAAGTACCGAAAACACCAGACTTTAAAAACTTCCATACCAAAATGTTCCACATTGAATAAATCTCAAAATTATTAAAATTTTGTCGAGTTGGATTCTTACTATTATATATTCAAGCCCACAAAAAAAATGTACGACAATGTCCAAAATACTATGGTTCACGCCCGCATTGAAAATATATATAGAGGCTTTCAAATCTGCAGCCGCCATACAGGTAAGTTTCGAAATCTCCTCATTAAGTAGGTAATTCCTTGTGCAACACGGCACACCAATCACGCCTGCGAAGGAGAGAACTGTTAGTCTTTCGATACATACCCAAAAGTGCTCAATTGCATAGTCAGAGCTAACATGGCACTAACTTAATTCAAGACTCTAGTAAAAATAAGTAATATTGTAAGATATATGTATGCATTACTTTACCTTTAAAAACTTTTTTAAAATAAACAAAAATTCCGCAAAAAAATAAAAACTTTCCCCACTATTTTTTTAGAAAATATATTTGTAATCTGATCAAATTTTTCAGGTTTTTAATTGGTTCCTTTGTCTTGTATTGTGAAGTGCCGAAGATTGTTGATATTTGCATTGATAAGAGTCTGTTAAGCAGATACAATCTTAAGAATAATAAATTGCCAGAAATGCACGCACCTATATAAGTCCGTTACCATTTATAAATACAATATATGTGCATATATGTATGCGTTATATGAATAATTTTTAAGATATTGAGTCATCAACACGAAAAAAATGCCATGAAAATGACGCTTATAGTAGGCAGTAAAAATATGTTTATTGGTATTTGACCATTGTTTGTTTGAGTTATTCATACTTATCAAATATTAAATTTATTTATTGACTGGCCTTTTGTGATAAAACAAACGTTTGTTCAAGAATTTTGAAAGTGTTATTAAATCATTCAAATTGCCATTTATCGATTTAATATGCAATCAATTGTTAACTTTAAGCCATCTCACAGCAGACGCGAGGTCGAGTAATGCTGCTGAAGTGTATGAAGAGCTTGGGTTAGCTTGGGTGTCAAGTGTTTACAGAAAATACGGAAAGGGCAAAGGGAACGATTGGTGTAGTGCTGTATTAGGCCGTCCATTGATTTTAATAAAATGTTTGATAAGAAAACTGGATTTGTTTGCATAATTCATACAGTTTTTAAGCTTAACGTCTCATCGCCTACTTTATTCCACGCCATCAATGCGCTATGGTACAAAAATCTTTCGCAGCATCTTCCTTTCGGGCCCTCCATCGCTTGTTGGTATAGTCACAGCTTTTGCGGTATGTAATGGAATAATAACCTACAGTAAAGATCAAAAGTGTGAAATCAAACCTGATAGTACGAGTGAAGAAGCCGTTTCTAGAAATAAATAAAAATTAAAATACTCAAAAACCTTTTGTAACCACTTGAACATGCTTCAATTTATTTATTTAGATAACTACCATATTTGTTTACTCTTTTGATTTGAGTTATTTACTTTATCTCAACTGTCAAATAACCTTGTATGTTAATTAAAAGGCCCAAAACTGGCCCTTCATTCAAACGAATCGAAATAATATCACCTCACTATTACATACCATCACACAAGCCACTCCACCAAGCCACAAGAAGTGTATTCAAAACAAATAAAATATCTAAAATGAAACAAAAAAATAATGATTCAATTAGTTTAAGCATAGACGAGATTCTGCTGGCAGCATCAACACTTAGTCATCACAAAGAAGTTTACATTGACTACCAGTGACGATGCTCGTTAGAATAAGTCGCTGCCAGGCTAAAGCAAATGAAAAGATGGTTTAATTGAAAGCTATTTGTCAATATGCCGAAACATAAAAGAGTGTGTTTTTTTAATGGCAGAGTAGTTTCGGTGGAATTTTTGGGAGTTGCAGGTTAACTGGCTTTGATTTTTGATATGAGTTTATAATTTATTTGCGGTTTTAAAAAAGTAGCTCCATAAATCACATTAAGTGTTAAAAATAACAAACTGATGCATGCAACCTTGACAGGTTTAACCAGAGCTTCTGCTCATATTTCTGGTGCGCATCTTGTATTCTTACTACGAATGCACAGTAGATCAACTACGAATTCAAGTAGAAAATTAATATTAGTCATAAAGCTACAAAATTTGGTGCAAAAACTGTAACAATTTGGTAAATCAGTAAAACTCTAAAAATAAAAAAATAAAACTAACACTTTAAATTTCTAGTTCCAAATTGAACGTTTTCGGCCAAGCGAAGCAACTCCTTCGCTCTCTCAAGTCTGACTTGTTGCTGTTTTGGTATGAGATCATGCGCCTTTTGGATCTTGTAGGGCTAGACTTTGAGATAATTTTTCAGTATGCGGCGGATGTTACGACCAGATATTTTCAATTCTTTCGTCATTTGATTGGTACTTCATCGGAGATTTCGTTCAAGTTGTTTCTTCACTTTTTGAACCATTTCACTTGACGTTGCAGTCTTTTGACGACCACCTGCATTATGTTTCGCAATGCTACCAGTATCATTGTAGCGAATAATGTTGCGATATACAAAAGCTTTATTGACTTTAAGGTGCTCGAACTCACGAGCAATCGCTGGAAGTCCATTTTATTTGAAATCCATGACTGAATTTCTTTTTTCGCGGTTACTCTCGACAAAATTCTTCTGCATGCTTGTAAACAATACTCTGGACTGTCATTTAGCCAACTAACAGTCCTGTAATATACGTAGCGACACTTCGACCGGTTTGCAAACGGAAATATTACTCATATACGAGTACGTATTTTTCAATAATTTGTAACTGGTATGCTGTACGTATTTGAAAATAACACAAAAAGCTACGGGAATCTCAATATGAAACTTTCAGGGATTACTAAGCACAGTTTCAGCTTTAAAGAGAAAAAGGGAAACCATCTGAGAGTAAGCAATTTTCTTTAAAATTTTAGCAAAAATATATTCAAAAAGTAAAGTTATCTTAAGTAAGTTATCTTAAAAAATGAAAAGAAAAACCAAAAACAAATTATATAAAGTGATGAAAACGCGAAGATATGGAAGATGGAGGATTTCGAGCAATATAAATATCAAAAATGAGTTTCTCGTAAAACAAAAATTACATATCGATATTTATTTACAAATTAAACAAAATGGCGTCATAAAAATGTTTGTGATGGCGCCATTTTTTTAGTGCGTTAATGCGTTGGAAGCTACATCTCTAGCTGACTTCGAGTGAAAGCTTGGTGACTGTCGGTTCAGTGGAAACGAAGTGCGTCTAAAGTGTCGGTATGTTTGAGTCAACGGTACAAAAATTAGTTTCAAACAAAGAACTAATATCAAATTTTGCTTTAAAGTCGGTAAAACGTTTACCGAAACCTTTGATTTGATGAAAAAAGTGTATGGTGATGATGGTCTATCTCGCTCCAGAGTTCATGAGTGGTTTACAAGTTTCCGAGAGGGTTGTGAGGACATAAATGACAATGAACTTACGGGCCGCCCAAAATCAGTAATCACAAATTCCATCGAAATTGTTCCTAGATTTATCCAAAATGAACCAAAATCATCATTGTAATTTATGGAATCAGAGTTGAATATTTTGAAAGCATCAATTTATCGCATTTTACTTATCATTTTTGCTTACGGTCTACGCACGTTTCATTTCGCGTAAGTTAACTGAGGAACAAAAATTTCTCAGAATTCAAAATTCGAAAGATCGCATTAAAGATAAGAGAAGAGACAAGAACTTTATTTACAACAATGTAGCTGGTGACGAAACGTGGTGTTTCCAACATGAACTAAGCGTCAAAGTGACGAATCGGAGGCCCTAGACCCGCCACCACCCCAAAACTCGCGTTTGGAGAAGTCAAAAATCAAGTCGACGGTCATTCCCAAGGATAGTCAATAGTCAACAAGGAGTTCGTGCCAATGGGTCAATCCTTCATTGCAATTTTCTATCTTGGCATTTTGAAGCGCTTGTTGCATCGCACTTGTCGATTTCGCCCTGAATAGCGCGAAGGAGGAAGCTGGCGCCTATTGCATGATAATTTATCATCTCATCGATCCACTCTTATGACTGATTTTTTGACTAGAAATCGTATTTTAACCATCATTGAATCGTCGTATTCGCCTCATATGGCTCCCTGTGACTTCTACTTTCTACAAAAATTATAAAAATTCTACAAAATTTTCAAAGAAATTCCTCAGTTTTAAATTAGAATTTCTGGAAAAAACGTTTGTATGCAGTTTTATATATAGTTTATTAAGTTTTACGATAACTCAAGGACTAGTTTGAAGTTGTAAAACATTTCGTTGATTTTTTTGCAGTTTTTCTTCGCAGTGTTGTTGCCCATTTTCTCAATAACGAATGTTGGCATTTTAAAATTTTTGTAGAAATCATAGTTGGAGGACGTGGAATTAGGATGAAAAGTTTGTGGTATTTTTTTAATTTTTCCATACAATTTTAAAATAGGATTTACATAATTTTTTGATAAATATTTATTTATATATTCCGTTTGCAAAGAACAGATTTCCACGTTAATTTGTAAAGCAAACATATGTATGTATGTACATATATATTCATGTATGTATGCATTTTTAACCTTTCATTTATGAATACATATAACGGTGCATGTGTGAATGTAGCAAAGTCGTTTCTTCTTCATGACATTTGTACGTCATAAAATACGTCCCCTTTTCATTTAGCAACACACCCTTTTGAGTATCTAAAAATTAATCATCTCCCTGGGGACTTATTAACCTGGCTAAACATATGTACTTGTATCTACGTACATACATATGTATATACACAATATGGGAATTACACTTTGAGGAATATCGCGGTTAATTCATATTGACACCTACTGTCAGAGATGCTGTCAAGTCAATATTGACAGACAACAAAGGGTGTTCGGGTAAGGCGTCGATGAATTAACGTTAATTAAAAGGTAAATAAATAACAAACCAAACAAATGGCAAAGCCGAGAAGAAAAAGAGTAATCATTACGAACCAGCAAGCAAAGTAAAGAAGAGGAAAAATTGAAAATTCGGAGGAATGGCACAATTTCTAAATGCAATTGATAAACTTTCCGTATTGCCTGCAATGTTTGTTTTTGGTTGCATCTGTATGTTTGTATGTATGTATAATTCTAGGTAATTGTAGATGGGTACGCCGTTCCGTGGCGCACGTGCTATGGTTTTTATGTGCAAGTAATTGACAACTGGCGCAGCCGACAACGAATGAATGCCTAAACAGCCAATAGACAACACAACATCAATGGATGCATGAAATGTAGTTTTGATTGTTGTTGTACGCAGCATGCAGGAGCGTTCCTTGCCTTCTTTTCTAATTTTTTTTTCTCTTCGATTTTTTTTTTTGGAGCAGGAAAACAATGTCAATGACAGCACATGACAGTTGCAATGAAAACCAGCCATCACCAGCACTGACATCTCACATGTGCAGCCCTTGCCCCGCATATGTGCCTCATTACTTTCAACACAAAAACAATGTAGCCGCCCTCTAGTATGCAAATGTACGTGAAATTATGTGGTGATTTGCTTACCATTTCCTTCGCCCAAACACAAGAAATGCATTTGTAGCTGCGCCTCAAACACAAACACAAGCCGAAATACACACACACACACATTAACATACTTTTACATGCATATACACTTTCTTATAAGTGCAGTGCGCTAAGGTGAAGTGGAGTGTGGCGAGGTGTGATGAGCTGCGGCGAGCCACAGCGTACTGTAGTTGCTGTGCTGGGTCTTGGTGGCCCGTAACGCACAGCAGGCAGCCGCTGAACAGAGCGTCGGCATCACGTTATTAGGCACGCGCCTGCAGTGCCGCCGCGGCCAAGCGAAATAAGTAAGCGTGCACAAATGGAGTCCATTCACATAGCACATATGTACATACAGGCATGCACAAATAAATGCAGATGAGTGCTGGTTGCATTACGGTATTTTTTGTGCGCATCACTCTCCATCTTGCACTGCCTTTTCTCAGGTAAAACAAACTGGCTGCTCAGCCCGCTGGTTGTCTTAAATTAGATACCCTATTAGTTTCCTCCTACAAAGTGAAGCGGCAAGAAAAAACAATCAAACTATAGGGAAATTTGGTGTGGCAGCATTGCTGTTAATGTAGCAGTTGCATCATATTGCTGGTGGGCTCACACACACTCCAAACCGAATTAATTTCATGGCAGTCAAACTAATGAACAAGTCACAACAAAAACTATTACAACAACATATTACTTTTACTGTTGCTGTGATGGTGCACTCATTTGCCATGCATGTTGTGTTTCTACCAATGCACCTACCTTATTCCTACACTTTGTTTTTTTTATATATATTTTTTTTTCGTTTATATATTCAATATTTTCTCTGTTGTTTATTAGCCATTATGCATGCTGATTTTTTGATGATATTTCGTGTTGGTGACTTTGATTGTTTCTGATTTTCTACTTTTTCTAATGATTTGATTTTTGAGGCCCACCCATATTGCGTGGTTATGCGGAAATGAAATGCGGCATAGCTATGGCAGTATGTGGCCGAAAAATGTTAATTTAGAAAATAGTAAATTTAATTTTTTAATGCAATTTAAGCCGAGAACTAAAAACGTACTTACTTTGACGAAAATGAAGTTATGCTGCCCATGTTAATAAATATTTTCTCTATCTCCTTTCCAGAGGTATACGCTCATCCTGTTCGTCGCTGAACTGATCCAATCTCTCAGAGAACACATTTGAATGCCGATAAATTAATTTTTTTTAACAGCCCTTTATTTTTATTATTACTCTCTTCTTACTTAGAAAATGTGGGCATAAGGATGTAAAGCTTAACCAGGCTATTCCCTCGACCGTGTTTTTGTTATTCCCTGATAATAAATATAATGAACACTTTTAGGTAGCATTTTGGGAAGAGCTAAGAAACTACTATAAAAAAAAACTTTCTGCACATATTATCGCTCCTAGTCGGAGCACAGAGCCGAATGGGGAATGGGGCTATTCACTGAGGGGCATATTACGATAAGCTCTCTGATTGCCATACACTTAGGCATGACTAGAAGCCACTTCTTTGTTGAATACTTCAAGCTGCTCACAACCTCCAACTTCGGCTTAATATTCCCTGATCGTTATTGATCAAAGCCGAAGATATTTATCTGATTTATTTTTATATATTAATTTATTGTTCGATGTATTATTTCATTGTTTTAAGTAATTATAGGTCTTCGTACCATTTGGTAGTGTGGGATGGACACACTAACTGCCTTAATATAGGGTGGGCCATGTAAAATTTGAATCGGCTATAAAAAAAAACGAATGAATATTTTTTCAAACTTTTTTTTTTTATTTTTATTATACATTGTCATTTATGAATGAAAAATAATATCGTTCAAATGACTGCCACGACTGCCTATACAGTAGGCCATTCGATCAATTTTTAAGCACATTTTCGATTGTTTGGGCTCCAATTTCATGAATGACAACTTCGATTTGTTTTAAAACATCAATCGTCTCTGGATGGTTCGCATAGCATTTGTCCTTAACGGCTCCCCACCAAAAATAGTCCAACGGGCTTAAATCACAGCTCCGAAGCGGCCAATTGATATCGGAATTTCGGCTGATTATTCGGTTTTCAAAAACGGTAGCCAAAAGTTCGTGTGTAACTTTGGCAGTGTGACAAGTTGCACCGTCCTGTTGAAACCAAATGTCGTCCATGTCATCTTCTTCAATTTTTGGAAACAACTCGTTGAGCATGTCACGGTAACGCTCGCCATGTACTGTAACCGCGGCTCCTCGCTCATTTTCGAAAAAAATGGCCCGATAATGCCACCAGACCAAAAACCGCACCAAACAGTGACTCGTTGTGGATGCATTTGCTTCTCTACAGTAACGTGTGAATTTTCTGAGCCCCAAATCATTTGTGTTACTATTCTCAAAAAAATAGGTGGTTCAAAAAGCAAACGCTATATGGCCCACCCTGTAGGGTTCAAGGCCCATCTAAACGTTTGCCATTCTGTGGGTCCCGGCACCCGGTTGCCATGCAGCTCCATATCACCCAGAAAAGATTTACCTGCATTTTAGGTTTAACTACAGCCACCACGAAAACCTCCCCGAATTCCTGTTTCCAAGAACAGGTCACAGTGAACACTGAGGGCACCTATTCCCGTGGTATCGAGATTAAGTCTTCGGTCAGACCTTACACCCGAAGACACTGCCAGTTGAGCTTCCATAGCCCTAATCCCCTGGTAGCCCTAGTTTTTAGTCGCCTTTATGACAGACATACCTAACCCCGGGCGAATTCTAACCCCTAACTCACTGGAAACATATTATCGAATAGTAGGTTGCGTTGGGCCAGTAACCCGTTCGTAAAAATCAAAACGCTCAACTGACACCCATTAAAAATATTTAAGATTTAACAAAATTTTAAAGTACTCGAAATCTACCTTCCTTTATTTTAGCTTCACTTATGCTCGGTTTTACCAATCAATTTTAAAATTTATCAGGCTGTTAAAAATTAAAGTTGTGCAATTTTAATAAAAAACTTTACTGTTCTAAGTCTTAAGAATCTAACTAAATGAAAATTGATTGGTGAGACCGAGCATTTACCTTATAAATGAAGCTTTTGGATGAAGGAATGCTTTGCTGCCGGCATTAAGCCTTTTAACAAATTCGTAGACCTTTTCTTTAAGTGCAGATATGGCAAAATTATATCTTCAAGTGCAACGACCGGAATCTTTAGTTCGTAATTGGGCCCGAGGAGACAACCTTTAACACGTAACTAGGCACGGGGAGTCAGCCGGACTCCTCTGAAATTTACATTCTACCAAAAGAGCCTCTGAATTATCTTTAAATTCGCAATAGCTTCAAATTTCTGTATAATTATTTATATCGCACTGCATTCATTTGTATCAGATTTGAGTAGTTCTGTTTTGCTTTTGTTTGCGCTTTTTGAAAAATACCGATATAAGCAAGCAGACCTGGTTATTGACCGATTTTTCATACCAGACTATCTCGCACAAAGAGTAATAGGGTTTTTCACACCGAGTTCGTTGCCTCATTACTTGGCAGTTTTATGTATATTTTGTTTTTCTATATCCAACGAAAGCGCCGCGGTTGATCTCCAAAATACATCTCTGTCTCGGCGATGACTTCTTCGTTTGAACTAAATTTTTTCCCCGCGAGCCGTTTCTTCATGTTAGAAAACAAGAAAAAGTCGCAGGGGACCAGATGGGTGAATACGGAGGATGGAGCACCAATTCATAACGCAATTCATGCAGTTTGGCGGCGACAACTTCGGATGAATGTGTTGGTGCCTTATCGTGGTGAAACAGCACCTTCTTTTTCACCGCTGTGTCTCCTTCAATTTTTTGGGAAAGCGGTCCAATATCTCACTGTAGTATTGTCCAGGGATCGTTCTTCCTTTTTCTAAAAAATCCATGAGAATGGTACCGTTCGCATCCCAAAAAATCGTCGCCATGACCTTTCCGGCCGATGGGGACTGTCTTCGCCTTCTTTGGAGCAGATTGACCGAGATAAATCCATTGGTTTGATTGTTGCTTACTTCTAGATGTGTTAGGATGAATCCAGGTTTCATCAACGGTGACAACTCGACGCAAAAATTCCTTCGGATCTCGCTTAAATTGCTCCAGTTACACTGCTTTGAAGTTAACTGGCGCATCCGCTTGTTGTCCACCGTGAGCAATCACGGCACTCATCAATTTTTTCATCGCCAACTTACCATGTAAAATATTAAATCCGGTTCCGGTCGACACACATATGGCTTGTGTTACTTCGCGCACTTTCGTTCATCGAACAACGAGAATAATATCGTGGAGTTTTTGAAGGATTTATTATTATTTACCCTCATATATACTCGGCCACATACAACCGATATATTAAAAAAATTATAAAATCTTTGTGCACAAGTGGACGGGTATACAAATACAGCTCTTAGTGATATACTTGTATGTTTGAAGCTCAGCTGATTTCTATCTTTTTCAATTGGACCTCTTCATTCTGTATAGAGAAACTGCTCATGCAGGTATTATTTTAGGAGTTGATTTATCACAAAAATTTTTTAGTTTATAACTTTATGAAACTATAAATACATAGGTATAAATAAAAAAATGAATAATTAGCGCTCCTCCTCCTATTTTTTGTGTGCGTCTTCATGCTGTTCCACACTTGCAGGGACCTATAGTTTGAAGCCGACTCCAAACGGCAGATATTTTTTATGAGGCGTTTTTGATGGCAGAAATACGGGTGACCGCTATGAAATGTTACCTATTCAAAACACCATAACTTTTTTGTGTGAAATTAGTTTTTATTGATTTCATAGACAAAATTGTTCAAAAACTATTACAATTTTAATATACATATATTCACTTTAGCTCGATATGACCACCTTTTGCCTTGACTATAGCCTTCAAACGGTTAAAAAATCAGTTGAATGCTGCACGAATGTGATCTTGAGGTATTTTGGCCCATTCTCGTATAATCGCTTTTTTCAGCGCATCCATGCTGGCATATTTTTTAGTCCTCACCTTGCTCTCCAAAATGGACCAGATGGAATAGTCCGTCGGATTTGCGTCTGGCGAACTCGAAGGTCATTGTGTGGACGAAATGAAGTGTGGAACATGATTTTTTAACCATTCTTGGTTCACACGAGCTTTATGAGACGGTGCCGAGTCCTGTTGGAACGTCCATGGTATACGACCGAAATGTTTGCGTGTCCATGGCTCTAAAGCAGTTTCTAAAACTTTTTTTTGCTGGGGTGAAAGATCGTGTGCTTTTTGGAACTTGTAAGCCTTGACCTTGAGCTCATTTTTCAATAAGCGTCGAATGCTGTCTTGTGATATTTTCAGTGCTTTGGCCATTCAAGTCGAGCCTTCACTTTCCGAACCATTTCTGGCGTTGTTGCGGTTTTTTTTGGCCCACCTCCATAGCGTTTTGCAATGCTACCAGTATCATTGTAACGTTTTATAGTGCGATACACAAGCGTTTTATTCACTTTCAGGTGACTGAGCTCACGAACAATGGCTGGTTGTGATTTTCCAGCCAAATATAATTCCAACACAGAAAAAAAAATTCAACAAAACTGAGACGCAAATGCTTTTAATGGCTTATAAACAATATATTGAACTGTCATTAGAACAATTTTGACGTTGATGTCATGAGCTGTTTTACAGATACAAGCAGTGTGAAGTTGCCATTTCTCGCCATTGCTCGCCGAGGGGCGACCGCTATTAGAAAAAACTTTTTCTTCATTGTGGTATTTCATGCAGGGAAATTCGAACTTACGTATTCCACAGTAGTCCCGAGCCAACTCATTACCGTAGTGTTGCTGAACAACCTTCAGCATCGACGTCTCGACGTTCTCAATAATTAGACATTCATGAATTGACTGTTTGGCGGATATTACCTGTAGACGCTCATTAGCTAATGGTTAACATTTAAATGATATCATTTTTCACATGCAATTGCTGAAATCCATATTTTGAATAAAAGTAGGAAAATCTGAAAGGATCTAAATTTGTAAATGTTTTAATTTTAAAACAACATCTAGGCGTCTCGTTGGAAAGACCCTTTACATATACATATGTATACAAATATGTATTTGTATATTGAAAGTTTACCTCAAATTTAGACACTTCTCTATTTATAGATTTACCCTCAAAATGCAATCTTTATCTTCTACTTCTCGCTACAAGATATTGACTCTGCATTTTTCCCTCAAGATCATTTAATTCGAAATTCCACAGTCCTTGAAAAATGCAACAACAATGAAATGCAACGTTATTACAATGTTATCACATGGGTATGGAAACTGTTCACTTAACCAATATAATGTAAGTACAAATACATTTGAATGAATGTATGTAGATGTGCATATTTGAGCACAAATGCAGCCACATTTTCATACGCATTTGTGCGTGCGTGCACATACTTCACAAACAGTAAAAAGCAATATTTTCTAATAGATGATTTCCTGCACGTATCCGTACAATATCCAGCAGAGGAATTTCGTAATGAATAAAACACAAACAAACATATGCATTAGTATTATAATAGAAAAAATGTTCATTATTTTCGAATGTAGGGACATACAGTGGCTCAATAAAGAACTCGGACAAGTGATATGGTTTTAAATCAAAAAATATAAATTAAAATCCAAATCTAAGCGTATTTTTCAAAACTACAAAAAACATAAACAAACTTCAATGCATTCATACATAGAAAATACAAACAACAAATACTTAGCAAAATACAGTACAAAAAAGAACTCGAACATTTATATAAAGTAGAGTTAGGCAAATAATATTTATTTAAGAATAAAGAATATAATTTATATTTATTGATATTAATATTTTCTCGCAGCATTCAATCTTCGTGGCATGCGTTTGACCGGCTTCTTACATGTTAAAGGATCTATTTTCCTTCTTCTCTTCTTTAATAGCATTTTCTAGGTTTTTCTTGTTTCTAATAACATGTTTGTTCAGATTGTTTTCCAAATGAAGCCACAAATGTTCAATTACATTGATGCCTGGAGATTGTGGAAGTGTTTCAAGTACTTTAGGGCAGTTGCGCTTAAGCCACATACGGACATCAAGTGCCTTATGCTTCGGATCGTTGTCTTGATAGTACTGAAAATTGTCCTTAATTCCCAACTTTTCAGCACTTTGGACCAAATTTTATTTCACAATTGTTAGGTGTTGTCTTCGGTTCATATTGTCGTTAGTGAATCACAATTTTCCAGAACTAGCAGCGGACATACAACCCCATACCATTACCGATCCACACCAGAGACCTGCTTGGCTCACTGTTTTCTTGTGTTGTTCATACGCTAAATTTCTTGCTCACATTCAGTCAATTGAACCAAAATATTTGGTCAAGTGCAGTCAGCGCATGCAGGCGAACGCGTAGTTCAGCTCAGTCAACATGTATGATCTAATGTCTTCGGCTCAAATCTAATCATTGAACAAAAAGCAGCATTGAATGAAATTAGCATCGGCCTTTGCGTTCAAACGATCAAACTTGTTCAAAGAAGTAATTGTCATTATTGTAAATAGCACATGTTCGAGCAAACGAGCGTTGGCGTACAATGTACGCTGTAAATTGCGTTTCGTATTTGAAAGGATTAGTTAGTTTCAGCCGTTGTAAAATAATGTCAAACGATTATTATAAGTTTTAAGAAAAAAAAACAAATATGAAAATATAGTGTTTTCGCTTTAAAATTTTGCTTTTACTTTGCTATCGTTACAGGCAAAAACTCATGCGGGATCATACGTGTTTAAACCGGCTCATTTGGCTCTATAGCTCTTTTATTCTTGCTCAAAAAAATGAATGTACAGCCGAACGAGCAAATACCCGAAACGGCTGCCATGAAGACGATTGGTGATAACATCGGAGAGCTAAAACGCAGCACATGATTTGATTGAGCTGAAATAAACAATGACAATAACTTATTTGAACAAGTTCGATCGTTTGAACGCAACGTTTTTTGTTCAAGCGAAGCGTATGAATGTTTTACACTCAACCGGTGCAGTTCTCTGATCCACACCATGTTTAAATGTCGGACACACATTTTTTTCCAGCAACTCTTCATTAGGTCTTCTCCACACATATAATTGTCCATCTGACCTAAATAAGTTAAACTTGGCTTCCGTCTGCAAATAAAACGAGCTTCCAGCTCTCGGTTAATCTCTTTGACGAAAGTTTTTTTTCGTGCAACTCTTCCATTATAAATATTCTTTGGCAACACTATACGTATACTTTTGGGGTTGCAGTTAATATGAAGGTATTGGGCGACTTCTATTGCGAACTTAAGAGCGCTGAAATTTGGATTTTCCTTAATTTGTGGCAGTTTTGGTCGCCCCGATTTCTTCTAAATATTTCCGACGGATTTTGTTTCTTGAAATGTCTTATCACGTCGTATACAGTCGAACGGGATCTGCCCACTATTTCTGCGATTCCGCGAATGGTCTTACCCTTTTCATGATCACTAATAATTAAATTTCTGACTTGAATTGAGCTTTGTCCACTCGTCTACCCATGTTTATAGTTTGGACACGAGTGAAATTGTATTTGAATTTATTACGTTTGGTTCTTCTTTGCACTGTGCTACCGAGAGAAAATTAATTATGGGATTCCCTGTTTTAAAGTGCCAAACAATCGCATTAATACCAGATGCTTGACTTCTTTTTTGAGACCAATTGCGCGAATGCTGCATGATAAATTTTTTAGAACAAGGAGGTATGGTCTTATAAATTATTATTACTATTTTTAAAATCCTATTTGAATACCCAATAAAAAAATTAGAAAAATAAAAATATTTAACTTGCATTTCTTAGAAAATTTTTTAATTTGAAGCTGCATGCTACATATGTATGACCGAGTTGTTGATTGAGCCACTGTACACATCTACATACACATTTTTGTATATACAGCGATTGCATGTGGCATGTGGCATGTCCTGAGGGGCACACATAATATCCGTATTGATGCCGAGACGTGCTCAGTTGCATTCAATATGGCAATCGAATCGAGAATATTTGAAAACGAAATATTGATAAGTCAAATATTTACATTAAAAATGTTTTAACGTAAACGTAAAAACGTGTGTGTGTGTGTGTGTGTGCTTATAGTAAAAATTATTATAATACTATCTTTTTGGGAAATATTTATTCAGCATTTGATGGCATTTTTCTGGTTTCAGCAAAAATAATTACCATAAATAAAAGTGTGCAACCGATGCGAGGGAAAAATCCAGACAATACCTTTGTATGTGTGCATTTGTGTGAATGCCTTCATTCAGGCATTCAATATAGGTATGTATGGAGGTACATATACATACAAAACAAATATGTATGAGCATATGTATAATAGTACACTTGACTCGCTTTGAAAAAGAAAATTAAAACGGCCGCTGCAGAAAATAAAGGAAACCATTGAGTTTACAATCCAAAATAGTCATAAAGCGTGAAAGTTGTTAATTATGTGCATGGACATATTTATACATACATGCATACATACAAATGCGTAAATATAAATAATGGAAAAGAAAAGTTTTTGGAATTGGAAATCACACTGGCTTTGGTGATACTTGTGCAATGTACATACATATATTCAAATATATCTATTGCTTTCCATCCGGTATTAAAAAAATGTATCTGAAGTAATGAAAGAAACAATGTTTTGTCCACGAAAACTGCGCCTTTCTGAAATTAACAGTTTTGACTTCCGTTTGTGTGAAACTATGTTGGGCGCATATTGATTTCTTTAGCTTTGATGCATTCTTGTCGAACAGCTCCTTTCGTTTATGTAGCAACCACCTTTTGCCTTAATTTAGTTGCATTTAAACCAAATCAAAGTTCTCTACAATTATTTATTTACAGTAGTCTAGATCTTATGCTTACATACTATATATAATTTATAAATTAATTGAATAGAGGAGATAAATTTAATTTAAATGACGTTAATATCTATCTGATACACATAATTGTTATGTGGGTACTTCTAACAGTTGGTTCCTTATAGCCATAATTAGTTACATAAGACGTTAATTTACGTGGAAGTAATAAAATTTGCAATCAATTCCTCAACAGTGCAACAACATCAAGACGCCCAAATATTAATTGGAGGAGAAGCTCAGCCAAACAGCCAAAAGTGTATAAGTTACATGTATACTTGTTATAAGTCATCCGATCTGGTAAAGATTATATACCAAGGAGTTTCAGTCCGCCAGACGTCAAACCGCCAGGCCAATAATTTAAGTAAAGCCGTTTTGCTAAACTCTCTCTCACTTTCTCTCAGGATTCTACACCAGACAACAATAATCATGTTGACCCTTTTTTATTGAGTTGAGTTGCTCTTTTGTTGTATAAAAAATCAAAATTAGTTAAAATCGTGTCATGCTATCATTTGCAGCGGATTGTATGTCAATAAAATAAGTTTTATAGTTTGAAGATATTCATCGAAATAAGTTATATATGTAGATACTTCTTCAATCTGTATAACTTATTTCGATGAATATCTTCAAACTATACATCTCACCTGGGGTGAACTATTTAACGATGAGATAACAAAAAAATATTTATTGTTCTCTGATTCTGGATTGGTTTTATAGCTACTTAGTGAATTAAAATCGTTTATGGCATTGAAAACCTGCTGTAGATATTATTCCACCCTACAAGCAGCCATAAAATGAGAAGGAATAACGTGATCATGCGTCAGCAGGAGGTTCATCCATTATCCTTTGTGAACTTATAATGAACTTAATTCGGCTGTGTCTAAGATATAAAGTGACTAAGGGAGAGCGCAAAGTGTATTTCTTAATATCCAAAGAGCAAGCTGAGCTTGTTCGTTCCTCAATGCTAGTATAAAGACTATTTCTTTATTGAGCAAAATCTTGGCCTCGATTGGACTGCCAACTTAGCAGGGCATTGAACTTATACCAGTGCCCACTATCTGGTGTCACAAATGGATGCTCCTGGTTGCTATACCTTACTATGGATGCGATATTAGCGCTTCTGGAATGCCTTTTATTTCCAGTTGTTCTCTCGATATTCAAACATTTCAAAATCTTTTCATATACAACAGAACTTATCTAGATAGATAGATTGATATTAATTTGGGTCACTTCATATGTAGACCCATAGGACACTTTGGATGTCAGTAAATCATCCTTAAGCCAAGTCAGGTCAACATACCATCAGAGACTCCTAAAAGAATGCTGAAAGGTTCAAACGTTAAGGAGTACGACAATACACAAGCTGAAATACAAATTTAAATTTCTCTCTGACCAGGGCGAGTTTTTTCACAAAATATACACGCAGACCCCATTATCCTCTAGACAGAGCCCAGAGTATATTTCAGTAGATAGACTAGTTATGGGAGGCGCATCGGAGAGCGCAGTTAATTGTGACCGGTTAGGTAACCAGTAAACAACTGAATACCTTTCTATTGAACTGCTTCGCCCACCTGAGAATTCTGTATTATTCACCAACATTTACTCCGATCTGAATTAACGGAACCTGAACTTATTAGCTCATCTGCAATCAATACGGGGGAGGCCAGGTAACCAGATTAGAGTTACTTTGTTACCTGAACAAGCCTGTACTATATCAGATAGCCGCTCAGGTAACTGTAATTATAACTACTATAGTGCGCCTTTCAAACTTAAGGATTATTGTGATACCGGTCGAGATTGTTAACACCTCAGTCTGTAACACAGTGGATAATTCGCCGATTCCGATCTGGGTTCATATAACATCTGCTCCCGTTCAGCATACAGCTTTGACCCGTTTGTGTACTAATTTACATATCTGCCGAAGCAAATTAAGCACATGGGTATCTAACTATTTCTTAAATGTCAAATTAGGTTGTCATTCATAGTTTTTCACGCTAAATTATCTCTTCCAGCGCATTGTTAACCACTGTCTTCGTTTAACCAACCGAAGCAATGTGTGGTAAGCATTTATGATTTATTTCTACATATTTAAAGCGGATGCCACTGCAACTGCAAGCGCAATAAGATCATTGTTGTTGCTTTCACTTTTGTGGTGAGGATAATGACCTGCCTGCCTATATGAAGTCATTGATCATGTGAAAAACGAGGAGAGCGGATATATGTAAGTAAACAGGTTCAACTCTACCCGCACGAATGATACGAATACGAAGAAGAACCAATAGAAATATAATATATAGTTTATACATATATAATTTTACACATTGTACATATGTATGTATGCACAAGGCACGGTTGATAAGTTCGCGACCTATGGTACTTAGTGAATGAAAACATGGATTTATATTTTTTTACAACTGCATTTTTTAGATATCTCTTCAAAATTTTTTTCTACGATCGCCTTTATTTAACTCCGGTCTGAAAATATTCGTCCCCGGAACTCCTTTTAAGTTTGAAAAAAGAAAGAAGTGCCTGGAAGCCGGACTGTAGTTCAGGTCTGTGAGCTCTGTTACTTTTTAGCCATACCACGCGGTCTTAACAACGTTCATATCGTCGCTGGCTATAAAACTATGTAAATATTTTCGCGGAAATCAATCCGCAAAATTTTTTGTATATGTAAAGGGTTATTTAAATTTCTCCCATTCATTCTTTTTATTAGTCTATAATACTTCGG
>JAYXIM010021609.1:0-16147 GCA_037575425.1 Anastrepha fraterculus | reverse complement strand
AATACTTCTGCTATCTTCAAATTTTAATTTCTTGTCCGTGTAAATATTTTGACTTGTTGAATAGGCGACTCTAGTGGGGGGTGTCTTCACAGAAATCTCCTCTTTGTTAAAATATATAACGACACAATTTTTTGATGCAGAATCTTTAAAAATCGACGACATTTTCTCAGAAATTTGTTTGGAAGTAGAAATTTGTTAGGAAAGTTAAATCACAATCCGAAGCTCTGAACTGTAATTCCCAGATCCCATTGACATGATGTTGTGGCTTGCTCCAGTGATAACTGCCAATGAACCTAATGAAATAGTGTGCGTTATTTATAGCAAATGTGGATCACGCAATTTTTTTTTCGTTACAAGTAACGAGTAGATGATTCTCGGAGTTCTTCCGGAAACACATAGAGAGTTAGATTACACTGCACCGCAATTCTGTACTGAAAATCATTTTTTCACACGAATCCTGCAAAGCTGTGAATGAGATAAAATTAAGTGGCTTTTTTCACTGCTGCCTCATGCCAAATAATAGTGACGCGAATGGAGTACACTCTGAAGAGCTGCAGCTGGAGCTAAGTCAACGGCTACCTGACTACTGCAACATCTTTGAAGCTGCGTTAGTAGTTAAAAAAGTTGTTATGTTGTGCATTGGGTGCTGGTTTGTCGCAGCACAACCGATCATTATCTAATCTGTCAGTCGAGTAATCCCTACATTGCTAGGATAATCCATTCAAAGAGGCAATCGAATATAACGGGTGATCAATCATGAGGTGCTTTTTTCAATAGTTAAAAAAAAAAAAAAATGTAAATTATGTTCAAAACCTTTATTTATCATTTGAAAGGACATTCTTTGACATTTACTTTTTGAATATGACTTCATTCAAATGTTGGCCGCAACTACGCTTAAGGTGGTCCATTCTGAAGGTTCAATTTTCAATCACTCGTTCGAGCATTTCGACTGGTATGTCGTGAATAACACGCGTAATGTTGGCTTCCAGAGCTTCAATCGTAGCTGGTTTATCAGCATAGACCTTGGACTTCGCGAATCCGGAAAGAAAAAAGTCCAAAGGTGTGATATCACAAGATCTTGGTGGCCAACTCACAGGTCCTAAACGTGAAATCAGCTGCTCTCCGAAATGACTTCTCAATAAAGTCATTGTTTCACGAGCTGTATGGCAAGTGGCTCCGTCTTGTTCAAACCAAATGTCGTAGAGATCATTAGATTCAATTTCAGGTAGCAAAAAGTCCGATATCATGGTACGGTAGCGAGCACCATTCACAGTTACGTTGCGGCCATCATCATTTTTGAAAAAATATGGACCGATGATTCCACCAGCCCATAAACCACACCAGACCGTTGTTTTCTCTGGGTGTAAAGGTAGCTCTTGAACCTGTTCTGGTTGCTCTTCATCCCAAATACGGCAATTTTGCTTATTGACGTAACCATTGAGCCAGAAATGCGCCTCATCGCTGAACAAAATTTTGCTCGAAAACAGCGGATCTTCTTCAATCTTTTCAAGAGCCCTATCAGCAAAACGGTGACGTGCAGGAAGGTCATTTGGCTTTAGTTCTTGTACGAGCTGTATTTTGTATGCTTTTAAATGAAGATCCTTCCGTAAAATTGACCAAGTTGTTCCATACGACAGTCCAAGTTGCTGAGAACGGTGCCGAATTGATTCATCGCGGTTTTCACGTACACTCTCTGCTACTGCCGCTATATTCTCAATGCTTCTTGCTGGACGTGGTCTATTCGGTCGAGAATCATCCACCAATGAATATTCGGATTCAAATTTGTTGATGGTATGTCGAATAGTGTTTAAGGCAGGCCGATTATGTTGACCATAATGCGGTCTAAGCGCACGAAAAACATTTGTCACAGAACGCTGATTTTCATAATACAGTTGAACAATTTGTAGACGTTGTTGCGGTGTGAGTCTTTCCATGATGAAATGCCAAACGCTGTTCAACAAATCCACGATGACAGTTTGCCACAACTCGCGCGCGATCTGTAAAAAAACGCAAATGAAAAAAACTCCTCTTAATTGATCACCCGTTATAACTTAAATCAGTCATTCTGCCCATTATGTGTGCATCCCCTTATAACCAAGCAATTTATGGATTAGACCTCTCTACATCGGGAAATCAACGTACCGCAGAGCGAACTCTTGAGGTAACTTGAAACGTCTGGCTTAGAGGGAATGTATTAGGTCCCTCATAAACTTAGACTCGCCTTTTATTATTATAGAGGTTAGCATCGTCACCGGTGCCCGGTGTTCCTAATGGGAAGACATGGGAACGTATGAGGTTTCCCTCTAATGACCTCAGTTGCAGCTGGTAGAACGTGGGGGAGATGGAGAGCTTCAAACATTTCCTCGGCCATTGTTGCGCTCTTGCAAAAGTCTTACTTCTTTAGACGTCTGGTAGATTTAGATCCGCAAGCATCCACAATACTATATTTCATCATTTATTAGAGAAGCAAAGTGGTATCACCACATTGTCATTAAGGGGGTAAATTTGAGCCCAAAATATTGCTATCACAGTAGGCAACCAGGCCTAAGTGGACCCCTCTGCACTCTTGTGAGAAGTTGCAACGACCGTACCTTAACCTACCCTAACGAGATGATGACTTATAGCTAAGTATCTTGGATCGTAGCATTATAAGCCTTCCCTCGTACACATTTCTTGTATGCTTGTTTGTCTTACATTTTATAGCGCTTTCTTTAATTTCATACTTTGTTTGGCTGCAGCACAGTCAATGATTTCTTGGTTTTTATTTTCGTTTCTATAATGTTGCATGTGAATTCTATGAATCTACAACTAGAGCCTAGCGATCGGATACTGGATGAAACTATTTGAATACTTGTAACTGTGAATGTGTGCAGCTTGTGTTATTTTAATTTTTTATCATTTTTCACTGTATCAGGCCCACCGACATGTGTTGGGCTACAGGCGTCGGTAGCATTGGCGTTGGCGGCATTAGTGATAGACTCTGGAGTATTCATATATGCAGATCCGTTTGTTAGTGTATTTGCTGTTGTTGTAACTTTCCTGCGGGTTGCGGTAGCGCAGAGCGTGTAAACAAACCGTGTGATCACAACACACCGCATCCATCTATCTTCTGCATTGCCTTACCGCATGCAACACTGCAACATAAACAATCAACCTCACAAGCATATGCAGATTTGTACGTAGATATGTATATGTAGTGTGCATATATGTATGTACCTAGCTAAGTATAAATGCATTTGCTGTTGCATGCTTGTCAGTCGCAAATCTTTTAGCGGCGGGCAGCCGGCGGCAATCAACGAATGTGACGCGTGAAATAAAACAGACATCAACGCAAATGCGGCAGAAGCAGAGGCCAAAGCAATCGCTTACGTTTCGATTGCATTGCAATGTTTAAGTGATGTGACAGCCATGAGGTGTTAAAATGTTGAATGGCCAACTTTTAAGGCATGAAGTAGCACAAAGGAGGCAGCAAAGCGGCACACGAGTGGCATTAAGTTGCACGAAATAGCGAGGGAGTAATTTCTAAAAGAGATTTGTTTATTTTTTCACTTTCGCTTATTTTCGACAGATTAAAACAAATACAAAAAGAAGAAGCGAATGGTAATTAAAATTCCAAAAACTGAGCTAAAATACACTTTATCTCTTCGTTTCTCCAAAACTCACGGCTAGTGAGGATGATTACACCAAACTACAAAGTAAAATCAAATATATCATATTTTTATATAAAAGTTGCATGCTGCTCTCCTGATGTACATATGCATGTATGTAAATAACTATCCCATAAGTGAACGTGCCAGGCGATATTTTCATCTCCGACAAGCAAACACAAGGATAAAGTGCAACTGGCTAAGCTTATGTGTGAATCTAAAAAAAGGGCTCTTCATATTAAAGCCAATGAAGGTTTTGAAAGAATTTCTAAAAGCGATCGTTAAAGCGATCCATACTAAAGACGATAGCGTCAGAGTCTGGGGTATAGAATTTGCAACTACCGCCACAATCCTTACAGTCAATATACATGAGTATATAACTAAGCGAAAAAGTTTTTGCCACACAGTTTCTGTACACTTCTTAAGATTTTACCATATTTTTCGCTAGTATACCATTAGGTGGTATCGAATTGCATCAAGTTTGTGATTTCATTGGCACTTCGTCGGGAATTTCGCTCAAGTCGCTCCTTCACTTTTTTAACCATTTCACGTGATGTTGCAGTCTTTTGATGATCACATCCATTATGTTTCGCGTTGCTAACAGTATCATTGTAACGAGTATTGGTGCTATAAACAAATACTTTCTTTACTTTGAAGCTCTCGAACAATCACTATTTGTGATTTTCCAGCCAAATATATGTAATGCAATCACACTATTACGTTTGAAATCAATTACTGATTCGCATTTATATACATATATAATTGGCGCGTACACCCTTTTTGGATGTTTGGTCGAGCTCCACCTCCTTTTTGTGGTGTGCGTGTTGATGTTATTCCACAAATGGAGGGAACTACAGTTTCAAGCCGACTCCGAACGGCAGATATTTTTATGAGAAGTTTTCCTGGGAGTAATACACTCGGAGGCTTGCCATTGATTGCCGAGGGGCGACCGCTATTATAAAAATGTTTTTCTTAATTTTGGAGTTTCACCGAGTTGAAGTTTGATCAACCCATTCGGCTACGGCGGCCGCCTTGCTCTCGGCAAAATGCTTTCGCGCGCTTGTAAACAATACTCTGGACTATCATTAAGTCAACTAACAGGCAGCTGATGCCCGCGCAAGCGGTCTGAAGTTGGTTACACTTCGAGTCCCGGACCTTATAAAGAGCAGATAAAAGTTAAAAGATTTATCTTATAAAATGCGGACCATCGACTGGATCCCTTTTAAAAATGCCATAAAAACTTTTTCCAATGCCTTTCAACAAATCTTGCTTTACCAGTAAATCAGGAAGAGATCAAAGTCAAGAAGACTTTCATCAATTTCCGAATATCCTACTTTAAGGAAGCCGTTTTGTATTGCTCTTGCTTCTATTTCGTTTCAACATAGTTTAATGAAATACGCAATTTGAAGTGCGCTAATAAATTCTCATAGCTTTAAGCTGTATTGAAGTGCCGGTTTTAAGTAGCAAGTATTTTAAAAGTAAAATTCCATAAAAAATATTAAAATGTTGCATTATACAAGGTCACTAAAATCAGTATAGTTTTATTTTGTATAATTTATATTATAATTTTTGCAAATGGAGTCCTACATCAATTATATTTGACACTTATGAACTTGATTATTTTGACCAATAATTATTGGTGGTGTTGGCGCAGAATGAATATCGACGTCGGTTTCTCAATCGAGTTGCGTTAACTGGGCAAACATTCCGGCGCTGCGCTGCTCAACTCAAAAACATTGGAACTACACCAGACCTTACAGGACGTGCTAGCCATCGGGCTGGTCGTTCGGCCGAGAATATCGCAGCTGTGGCTGCCGATTGAGAGCGAAGAGACATCAACCAGACGACAGACCATGAAATTGGGCATCACCAGACGGGCCCTATAGCGAATTTTAGTGATATACTTACACTTGTTCTCATACAAAGTGCAATTAATGCCGCCTAACCGTTAGTCGCGTGTAAATTACTGAGGCAATTTCATTCAGGCGGTTCGACAATGAACAACATCTTCGTTTTTCGGGCACTGAAAATCCACGTATGAAGCACGAACGGCCATTACATGCACTCAAACTAACTCTTAAGGGCTTTATAAGCTATATCTTATTGCCGGAATTGTATGAGCGGGGCTTGGTGAACATGTCGCACCCTAAATACAAAAGGGTCACAACTCAAAATGTACCTTCTCCTCAAATATGAGCGAGACGTTATCAATAAAACGGTCCGCCGATGACATATGGCAAAAATAAATTTTTTGTTTTTTGGTAGGACTGTTATAAGCTTACATGGCAAATTTCAGCGTGATATGTCACATAGTTTGTTTTCTGTGATACTGTAAACAAGTCAAGCTCGAGTGTGGAAAATTTTGAGTTGTGCCCCTTTTGTATTTAGGGTGCGATGTGTTATCAACAACCGCACACACAGCACGGCCCAGGAAGTGATTCCTCGTTCTTCTATCTCCCGTTTTGGCGATTTGACATGGCATACAAGATCACCCGATTTAACCATCCCAGACTTCTCCTTTGTGGTTACTTGAAATTGCGGGCTTATGCCAATCAGAGCCTACAGAAAATATTACCTGACATATTGCAGAAAGTCTTGGGAAATACGATAAAACTGGCATAAATGTCTATCAACATTGACGGCATCCACTGGACAAATATCATCTTTCCATTTAACGAAAAAATTATAAAGGTCCAAATAAAGATTTCCACAGCTTAAAATCATTTTTTTGTAATTTAATAAAAAAAAGTTATTTAATTGCCTAATTTTGCGCCACATTTATCTTCATCAAGGAATTTACCCACTGAAGTTTTGTGGGCAAAAAAAATTTTATGTTAGTTGAGTTTGATTCCTTTAGAAGATATGCGAGAGAATTTTTTGTTCCTGGGTTAGCTTTTTTCTTGCTTAATTGGATTTTATTGAATTATGAAATTTTTGGTAAAAATGGTTTGAATCTTTGTACCCGATTTATAGAGTGCACTGTTATTGTATTGTGTATGGAAAAATTAAGGTAAAATCTATATGTACGAAGTTTCTCAAGTTGGATTGGGAGAAATAAAGAATTTTACTGCATATAATTAGGCAACAAATTATATTAAGCAAATGGATATGAAGTTATTGCCTAACATATTAGGTTTGGTTAGTTATGTTAATTAGTCAATAACTTTGAAAATATTTTCAAAAAAATATATATTACCAAACATTAATTGATTGCGTGCGAATGTGACAAAACTGTAGAACATTAAATGCATTTTTACAAAATTTATTCATGAGACCTCAATGAAGTTCAATAAGTCGTAGAACAGCGCGCATCCCGCTGCGGCCACAAAGCCACACAACAACTCATAACTTAACTCTTTACAACCCAAAATAAGTTTAGTGGTTATGCACCAAGCTGCGTTTGTCATAATGCACTAGCTTGTGAGTGCACTACCACAAATTCACACATACATACATATATATAAAATACATTAGTATGCATTTGTGCCTTTGGCTTTCGTGCCGCAATAATTCCCATCAAAACTGTCATTTATATTAATATTTTCCATTAAGGCGTTTGTGAAGTTAAGCGCAGCGTGAGTAAGTCGATCAACTGCTATCCCCAAGACTATTTGTTTATGACACATTAACTGTTGCACTGAAGGTTTTTTGCTCTAAATCTAAACCTTAAATAAGAGATAAAGTTAGTTCTAATAAAGGTCGCTGGCTAACAGATATTTAATTTAATTTAATTCCATAGAAAAATGCTTATCAAGAATAGATGATTTTCGTGAACAACACAAAATTGCATTATAAATTGAGACTTGCACTAAAAATAACAGTAGACGCCGGGCCTTACGCCGTCAAAGTCGTATGCGCTCCACTATAGGATTTTTTTAGTTAAACGCAAAAAATATGTGCAGTAATGATTACTTTTCGTTTTATTTAAATCAATTTCGTAAAATCCTTTCATGCGATTAAGGAATGTCGTTGTTGCGTGCCGCTTACAACAACTTAATAAACTATCTTAAGTACCATAAGTAAATAAATATGAATTTTTAGCTAACAGCACGCAAGCGCTGGCTTTTGATCTGCCAGCCAAAGGCAAATAAATGATTAAAAAAAATTAAAAAAAAAACAACAAACAGCTGCAACATTTGCCCATCTTCTGTGAAGCCAACACGTTTGCTCACTGCCTTGCCACACGATATGACCACCGATGGCTACCCCAGCTAGAGTGATGCACTTGTGATACCAGCAACTCTATAACCTCTTTGCGACTGATGTATAAGAAATGCACATATTTGTATGCTGATACATGCATTGTACATGTGTAGGGTACATATAAATAAATACAGATGTGAACTCGAAAATAGCAGCATCTAAGTAAATCCGCATTCACATATATTTTTTTAAGTACCATAAGTATTCAAATATTGCATATGTGTATGTTTCCTATTGCCTCCGAAAGACTCTCATCAGGACTATGCTGATTACGTTCCTGATCCTAGTCCGCTGATCGGACTACAAAATAATGGAATGCCAACTTAAAAAAAAGTAAGTCAATTAAACATGTAAGTTAAGTAAAATATTACAAGTTTACTTGCATGAAAATTGTTAATGGAACTTTTATACAACGAAAGGTTTTGTAATTTCGTTAGCAACTAAAAAACACCGCTGATAAAACTGAACCAAAACTTTATTATGAATAAATAAAATAAATCTGAGAAAATATCAAAGCTTCATATTGCATAACTCTGTCCTTTATATGACTGATTCGGCGCAAGGAAAGCTTAATTTAAAATTTCGCACTCTAAGTAACAGTTATAGGCTGAGGTTGAGTAGAGAGTAAAACAAAAATGCACTGCGTTAAAAACTAAAGCACACCAACTTATTGGCAAATCTTGACACTTTGATTCTTTTTTCATTAATTTCAACAAATTTTTTAAGAAATCATAGTTCACTCTCCTGCAAAACCCATATAAATCTAAGTCTAAAAACTTTGTGCAAATTAAAAAAAAATCATCAAACTTTGACACGTCTAATCAAAATTAAAAAAAAAAAATGTGGTATGCAGTTTACAGCTCATTGAATTTTAATATATGTAATAAAATTTATATTTTAAGTGGCTAAAAAATTGCGTTAATTTTTTACTTTTTTTCTGACGTGCTGGGAGTTTTCTTCCATATTAACTAAATGGCGAGCATTCATTGCTGAATGTCAAGGCTTAGAACAAATAAATATTGATGCTGTAGATGGCATTCTTATAAATTCTTTCATATGGTGTAAGTTTAGCAAAGAAATTATTTGAGTCAAATTTTCCCGCATTCCAAGTAGATGTTTTTGAAGCGACCTTAAAAATGACAAGATTTGCCGACCATTTAATTTCACTTCAAACTTCGTTGTAGCAAGGGAAGAAGATATCATTAAGAAATATTTCAAACAATCGAGAAAAACGATGGAGGTAAAAAGGCCAAAAATAGGATGAAGATATATTGCATCGATGAGCAGCGTTGGCTTGTTGGATAAACTAATTAGTTATCATATTGTAGAATATTTCTCAAATCGACCAAATTGACACTAAGGCTTGTCTTAAACTTTATGGAATTTACTTTGTAAGCTTCCCGTCTGCTATTTCACAAAGACTCTGCGAATCAGAATCAAAATAAAAAACATTTTTCAATGGCAGTGGCAGATCACCTTGTGATGCTCTGCGCGGAAAGCTGTCGAATTAAAAACAGAATCATCGATCAGCGAAAGAAAGTATGAGGCGTGACCAGAATTGAAGACATAGTGCAACACGCCCCTCTCATGACGGACTCACGCACGAGATGTAAAGTAAGCAGCCTGAGTATACAGCGTGCATTTACTTCATTTACATATTACGTGAAATTTTAAAAAAATTCGATAAATACAATTAAACTTGTTTATTATTGTGCACAATTAAGTTTTATTGAACTAAATTCGTTAATTATTTCAACTGTAATTAACAAAGTTAAATATATTTTACTTAATATGGTAGATGTTTTTCCATTTAAATTGGTTTGAATTGAAAATAAGTTTTAATGTTTTAAGTTTATTCACAAAACTTATAACCGGTTTTTTAATGCATATTCGGAAATATAATTAAAATAGTTGATTTAAATCGTTAATTTGTAAATAAAAATGTTTTTTTATAATATTATAAAAAGAAAATATCTACAAAAAATTTTTTAAATTTTTACTCCAATCATGCAGTCTGGCTTATATGTATCATAAAGTCTACAGCCTCTCCAAAAACTGTTTTAGATTTTTTTTATTTACAAGTCTACTCCAATCGAAATCTCTGAATTCTAATCAAACAAAAAAAAAAGAGGTTGTCTGTAAAGTCGGTTTACTGACGATAGTTTAACATGACAACGTTATAAGAAAATACCGATGGAATGGTTGCATTTTTCAAAAGAAAATTTAAATTTTATTTGTTTGATAGATATTTTGTATGGATATAGAGAAGGAGATAAATGGAATCGCAAGGGAATTGATCAAGTTACATTTACACAAACGTGAAAAATTACGAAACATTTATCAAATTCATGAAAGATATCTTCAATTTCGATTGTGCATCAGACGTTAATAAGTCAACAACACTAAGAGGCACCATCATCGATTTGACTTTTTCAAGACACATTACACTCGAAACACCCCCTTTCATTTCCTACTTTTCCTGTCATTGTCCTATTCTCAACAGAGAAATGGTCCATTACCATGCACACAGGAAGAAGGCATATGCAAATATAATACAAATATGTGAATTTATATACATATGCGCATATTCGTACATATATTTGCTCACTCAAGTAGGAGAGAGCCATATGTCAAACGTTGCCGAACGCGGGGGCCGAATGTGCCTCTTTGTCGTTCGTTCCACGCTCCCGCTTGCAGTTGAAGACAGGTAACGCCGTATGAGCAAAATAACGCCGCATGGGCAAGGTAACGCTATATGAGCAATGTCACGCCGCATTTTTTCGTGCATGCAGCCGGCTACATCGAATTATAAGACGTTATCAAGTCAAAAAATTCATCTGTTCACTAATTTAAAAGTTATTTGGAAAGTATTGTCTCAATAATCTCTTCTAATAATTCTCAGATTTTGGTACCATTTACTATAGTAGATCATTTACAACATTGGGTCCAGTGATCAAAAAATATTATATTCAATAGAGAGGGAATACAAAAAGCTACATTTCGTGCTTTCGCCGCTTTTAATTTTTAAAGAAAACAGCTAGTACAATAAATTCGGGTCAAGCCGTGCGTTTCTTCTCGTGATAAATTTTATTTTTGGCTTTAATAAAACACACACCGTGATCTTAAATTCTATTGTAATTTTTGGGACGTGAAGAGCTGCCGCCATTATGGGCTGATAAGTTTTATCTCGTATAATGTAAAGAATATGCAAATTTTATAAAGAGCCGTTTCCTAGATATTAATATTATTCACAACTTTTTCTAATACCGTTTCTTTGTTACTATTTTATTATATTTTAATAGTTTTAGGCAAAACTGAATTGAAAATGAGGGGATGTATTCTCAAAACGCAAAAATTGGCTTCAAATTTTCTTCTAAAGAGTTTTTTTTTTTTAACACAAGGAAACAACACCTTAGCTCAAAGCGAAACAATAATAAATTAAATTTTTTATACATATTTTTTTACTTTATCTAAGCGCTTATACACGTTTATAGAACTCCTTTCCACAGTACTTATAAGACTAGCCTTCAGCGTGTGGTGTCCGCCATAGTAGACATAATCCACCAACTGCTGATTTGACGACAATCGAAGTTTTGCTTTTTAGAAGGCAGACTGTGCTAATTTTCCGTAGATAAACAGAAACTGTAAATTTTAAATAGAGAGCACAGGGCACGACAGCTAAGCTTTGGATCCAAGAAATACCTTCTGCTCAAATATGAACGAGACGCTATCAATAAAACGGTCCGCGGATGACATATGGCAAAAATAATTTTTTTGTTTTTTGGTAGGACTGTTATAAGCTTACATGGAAAATTTCAGCGTGATATGTCACATAGTTTGTTTTCTGTGCTACTGTAAACAAGTGTGTGTGTTCTTCGAATTTATCGATGGAAATTCAAGTTGAACAAAGAATTTGTTTGAAATTTTGTTATTCCAACAAAATTTCGGCTTCAGACGCCTTAAAAATGTTGCAGACAACCTATGGGGACTCTGCTCTATCGCGCGCACGTGTTTTCCAGTGGTACAAATCGTTCAAAGAGGGCCGTACATCGGTTGAAAACTTGCCTCATGAACGTCGTCCAGCAACATCAGTAAACGACGAAAACATCGGAAAAGTAAAGGAAATTGTGCTTGAAAATCTCACAAATCGCAAAATCGGTTAACGCTGAATATTATTTAGACGTTTTAAAGCGTTTGCGCGAGAACATTCGTCTTAAAAGGAAGGAGTTGTGGGACAACAAGTCATGGTTCTTGCATCACGATAATGCACCAGCTCCCACATCACGTCTTGTTCGCGATTATTTGAACAAAAATAATGTTAATATCATTCCGCAAGCACCGTATTCACCTGATATGGCTCCATGTGACTTTTTCCTGTTTCCCAAGCTCAAGTTGCCGCTCCGTGGAAAACATTTTGAGACAATTGAAGTCATAAAAGAGAATTCGAAGAACACACACACTTGTTTACAGTAGCACAGAAAACAAACTATGTGACATATCACGCTGAAATTTGCCATGTAAGCTTATAACAGTCCTACCAAAAAACAAAAAAATTTATTTTTGCCATATGTCATCCGCGGACCGTTTTATTGATAACGTCTCGTTCATATTTGAGCAGAAGCTATAATAATATAGTATAGGTATTTTTGTTCAAAATTACATCATTTAAATGTCCATCATGAGCACATCTACAGGTAAAATCCCATAAACAGTCCATTCAAGCTTACCTAATTCATTGAGAATGGTGAGATATCGATGTTGAAGGTTGTTCAGCAACATTTTACGCTACAGCAGCGATGTTCTTAACATAACGTAACAGAACGCTTTCTTCTATCCTGTAAAGTTGTGCATCTGTCTACTTTACAAATGACATAGAAAAAGGTACCGCCTAAGAAGTATTCACTACTGATACATTGGCGTTACTTTTGAAAGAACCTTTATAAAATAAATGCGCAACAGTTGTAAAAAGGTTTGCTCATTTGTTAAACTTTTACTGAAATTTATTTCTAAATACAAATGAGCTGATATGCAGTTCGTTACTTTAATCGTTTTTACGCGGAGAAAAACTTCGGGATGTTTCGGACACGATGAAAAAGACTCTCCTGATCCAACACGTTACTATTTTCGTTTTCTATTAACGATATTTCGAGTACGGCAAATATTTCTGGTCTGCTTTGGCATCCGCGTTGAGTAATGATGCTACATGGACCTATAAAAGTGAGTTGAAAGAGAGTGAATGAAATTTATATAGATATAAGTTAAGTTTGCTATTTTATTTCTCACAACTGTATATGCTTAAACAAGAATATATGTACATATGTGTTACATTATATGTTTGTACAACACATCATAACCGAGCTAATGCAGTTTACATCACTGGCAGCTACTCAGTTCGTCAGTCAGTCAGTATCGAATGGCAGCCGACAGAGGAGTTTTTATGAAGCTGCAATGTTTACTTTTGGCTTTGGCACGATCATCGTGCGTGCCATTTGCCACTTCTTCTGACATTACTGTTGAATTGCAATGCTATCGTGCCGCCGCTGCATGCAGCAATGTTGCATTACTGCGTTGAATTTAATTGAAATTGTTTAATCTTTTCTCATTAATGACGCTAATTATTGGCGAGTGTGCGTCACGCGATACTTTTCAATTTTTTTTTGCGCGTTCATTATGATTTCTTTTTTTCTTAATAGTTCATAGATTTTTCACATGCAGCACGCTGAAGATCTGCAGTGTGCATGGCAAGGGCAGTGCCAAGAAGTACAATAAAGTTCGTTGTTTAGTCTCACTTATAGACTTATGAAACTCTATGTACTGACAATATACGCACACACATGCACGCATTCATATGGTTATGTTTGCATAAAAATACATTCGAAGAAAGAAACAAAAGTTATAGCTTAAGTAAATAAAATGGAAAAAAACTACATAAATATTATGGATGAGTTTGAGAAAAGCAAATATTCGCAGCTATTTTAAGCCATGCGGAATGGTTGCTGCATTTAAATTTTACTACATTCCTACATACCTACATGAGCGTTCGTATGTATGTTCTTGATCAATGTATGTGCATATGATATTTCAAGTAGTGTGATTTTATGTCATGCCGCTGAACAAATTAGACATCCTTTCACACTTTAGACTCAAGCACACATCATCATTTGAGAATAGTTCTTCTAATTTCCCACGACCTGTCTGATTTCCTTCAAATAGCGAATCATTTAAGTGCACACATACATACACAAGGAAGATCATAAAAAAGTAACAGGAAATAAATAATGTTGCCGACATACATATGTACACATAGATGCTGTACACATTAAGAAGTGTTTTCAGATGTTTAGTCATTTTGATGTGCGAGAAACATATACATGTACATACATACATACATTTGTACTTATTTCTAACACATCGTATAACTTTATAAATGACGAAATACACTTAGTGCATGTGTGCTTCTCATGATTGATTAAAATGTTTTGCTGCTTTTATTTTTCGTATAAATCCAAGCATTAAATATTAAATCTCATATAAAAATTTTAAAAATTCCACATAAATAAGCGTTTTTCAGTAAGAGCGCTTCAACTTTTTTTTTTGAATAAAACACAAACGGTTTGACTTTTCTAACTAATTTTTTTTTTATTATCGAGTTTGAACATATACATTTAAGTATGAAATTCGATTTCTTTTGCATGACCACCGCGTGCACGTTTTGCGAAGTCCAATCGTTGAACCCAATTTTCGACCACTCTTTTGCATAAATCGGCCGAAATTCCAGCAATTTCGCGTTCAATATTGGCTCTGAGCTCACAAATCGTCGCCGGCTTGTTACTGTAGACCAATGACTTCACATAACCCCAAAGAAAATAGTCTAGAGGCGTCAAATCACACGAGCGCGGCGGCCATTCGGCCGGTCCATTTCTGGAAATAATGCGCTCATCGAACTTACTCTTCAACAAATCAATTGTAGCGTGTGCTGTGTGGCTTGTGGCCCCGTCCTGTTGAAACCACATGTCGTCTAAGTCCATACCATTCAATTGCGGCCAAAAATAATCGTTTATCATGTCGCGGTATCGATTTCCATTCACAGTAACGTGGCGATCGTTCTCGTCAACGAAAAAATATGGGCCAATTACGCCGCCGGCATGTAAACCGCACCAAACAGTGATTTTTTCGGGATGCAACGGTGCCGTAGCCGAATGGGTTGGTGCGTGATTACCATTCGGAATTCACCGAGAGGTCGTTGGTTCAAATCTCGGTGAAAGCAAAATTAATAAAAACATTTTTCTAATAGCGGTCGCCCCTCGGCAGGCAATGGCAAACCTCCGAGTGTATTTCTGCCATGAAAAAGCTCCTCATAAAAATATCTGCCGTTCGGAGTCGGCTTGAAACTGTAGGTCCCTCCATTTGTGGAACAACATCTAGACGCACACCACAAATAGGAGGAGGAGCTCGGCCAAACACCTAACAGAAGTGTAAGCGCCAATTATTTTTTTTTTTTATTTTTAACGGTGCCTCATGAATCACGTGTGGATTGCTTTCTGCACAGTAACGCATATTTTGCTTGGTGACAAAGCCATTGAGCCAAAAGTGAGCTTCATCACTGAAGATGATTTTTTGGAAAATCATGCTCTTAAAGTAGCAGCAACAGAACGATTATTTTCATAAAAAATTTGCACGAATTGCAATCGTTGCTCAAGTGTGTAGCGTTCCATGATGAAATGTATACTAATGAAGTTTACAAATGACAAGCGAAAAATAAAAAATATTGCGTCGTTCGCGCTCTCTATCGGAAAAAAGTTGAAGCGCACCTATTGAAAAACGCCTTACTTTTCAAAATAATTACACGTTTATTAATTAGAGTTTCTAAAGACATTTTTGGTAAGCAGATTTGTGTCCAAATAATTTTACTTACAGTAAAATATAATAAAGTGCACGTTTTAGGTTGCAGAAAAATTCCACTAATTTTTTATAATTTTTTTCCTTGACATTGTTGAGCGTTTTCTCCATTTAGAAAAATATTTTGAGTTTGTTAGAACAATGTTTGTTAGACAATGAACTATATATAATACATAAAAAATAGCATAAATATTAAATATATAAAATAGAATAAAAAAATAATGGTCATTTACCAAAAAAAAGAAACAAAAAATAGAAAAAAGGCTAAAACTGGTAAAAATATTAATGTGCTACCATTTGTCGCGAGCTGTATGTTGAATAATGCAATGGTTCGCCTCATAAGCCGGGCAAACGTTGAGAAGGATCAAAGTTAGATGCAACGTTTGTGTCTAATTATG